>JAOYNN010115944.1:0-11539 GCA_025770095.1 Goniobranchus kuniei | reverse complement strand
CGTAAAAAGACTTTGGTGTATGACGTAAAAATAGTTTGGTGTATGACGTAAAAATAGTTTGGTGTATGACGTAAAAATACTTTGGTGTATGACGTAAAAAGACTTTGGTGTATGACGTAAAAATACTTTGGTGTATGACGTAAAAAGACTTTGGTGTATGACCTAAAAATACTTTGGTGTATGACGTAAAAATACTTTGGTGTATGATGTAAAAATACCTTGGTGGTCACTTATCTCCTAGAAGGAAACTTAGAGCCTGGTTATTTGGGGATGAGCACTCTATTAATGCTATTCATAAAGGACTGAATACTTTTGTACATAAAGGCCTTTGGAAAATTCTGGGTGGTTATCACAGTGCATAGTTTGAGCTTTGATGATCAGGTTCATTAGTGGCTTCTTTTTGTTTTATTTCTTTTTGTTTTTGTTTTGTGTTTTATTTACTGATGTTTCTTTTTGTCTATAAATCATTTTTCCATTTAATTACCTTTTATTACTTATTTCATGTCTTACAATTTTGTTCATTTCAAATATTATGAGGTTTCCTTGGTTTGGTTTGGTTTTGAAGATTTGATACTCCATGATATCACTTGGGCACAGGCCTCTTTCGACCTGCTTGAGAACCGAGCATATGGTTTTATCAGGACCCACCCATTATATCTTTTTTCGCTGGGAAGATTACGGCTTGGTCATGACCAGATCAATAGATGGCGTCTTTCCTTCTTATGAAAATTTATTTCTTATTCTCCAGTTCTCTTTTAACTCGTCTCTTGTCTTGCTTTCTTCATGGCATGGCACTGGGATAAGCTACAAGAGTTGAAAGAGCCAAAATTTTCCCAACCAACCAACCTGTATTAGACTGCGTGAAGTAAACTAAGAACAACTCTTTTTTTTTTTTCCCATAATGAGAAGGAAAGAAAAGTTTACTCATTTTTAGACACGTAGATTGTGTAGATTTATTTGTTTTATTTCCCTTTATCAGGATTCCAACATCGGTATTCCTGACACGGAGGGCAAAACGCCTCTTCATTGGGCTGCCAGCAGTCGGGACAGAGAAGCTGTCAGTTGTGTCAAGCTGATTTTGGTAAGTTTTTGAGTTCGAGGACAATTTGTCATATTTCATCTTGTAAATTGAAAGACTTTGCCATAAGACATTTTTAGTTTAGTAAAGTTTCAATTTTTCAATAATTAGATAAAGCATTTTGGGTTTTTTGTATTAATGTGGGCTTACTTAGATTTTGAATTAGATGAGGCATATGTTTACCCCACATGACATTAAGGTAACATTGAACATGCCATTGAAGAGTTTAGATACTTAAATCCATCTTCTGGTCCTCGTAAGGTCATTATATGCAGGAGAAGTAGCAAAATGTAGTTTAAGTAAAAAATATTTTTAAGCGCACAAATTTTTCCATTTCCATGCTTCCTACATTATTCAAACTAATATATTATTCAGTCATTAAAACAATAATAAGAAATGGATCTGATGACATTCATAGGATGTATGTGGATATAATTCTGATACAAATCTAATACTCAATGTTTTCAACCAAAAAAAAGAAGAAGCTTTATTGGAGGTATGAGGTTACCTCGAAACATATCTCCAATGGACTGCAGAATGACTGAAATAAGTTCCCTCTCAAGCCTCTTGATACTTTGGATCTGCACTGAGGTTTCTGAAAATTAAGTCTTACTGTTGAAAATATCTAACAAGACCTGTGGATTTTCCTGGATTTTAAAAATCTTTTTCTCAAGAGTGAATGTTTTTAAGAATGCACCTGTCACCTGTCAGCATCATCGTTTGTGATGTTTGCTGCCAAATACGACTTCACACTATTCCTCCCTTTGTCTCTATTCTGACTGTCCCGGGACAAGCTCTTTAGACTAATGCCTATTGATTTCCTGATGGAATCGGTATATGAGACTGGTGGTCTTCCTCTTCTCCTTTGTGTTTGGACTTTGCCCTGTAAGACTGTCTTCATCAACTTGGTGTCTTTATTTCTACATGTAATTTAGTTTTCTATGATTTATGATGGCAAGTATCATTCTGTTTCTTCCAAGCTCTTTCATGATGCTATTATTTGTCTGACGATCTGTCCAGCTGACTCTGAGAAGTCGTCGGTGGAACCATGGCTTTAAGAACTTTTAAGAGCTGTTCAGAGGATTATATGAAAGATGTATTACTGTCTTTCTTTCTTTAAAACACAGTTGTGCCAATGAAATAGGGTTTGTTAATGTTTCTCTATAACAGATCTTATATTTGTGATAATTATACCTGTAACTGTTGTTTGTTTGTAAAATGTAGGAAACAACGCCCAGTGTCATCAACTGGCAAGACTATGAAGGTCGCACGGCTTTACATTTGGCTGTTGCTGATGGCAATGGAAGTATAGTCAGTGTTCTGGTAAGAAGCAGCTCTTGCTTTGTTTTGTTTCTTTTATTGGGAAAGCTGATCGTAGAAAGGATGGGAAAGCTGATTGTGGTTTGGTTATAACAGGAGCTGGCACTCCAGTCAAACTTTCTTGTTTTTTTAGTGGTCCCTCTTTCCTGATAACCAAGGGAATTAACCAGATTCTTCACCAATCACATGATGGTATCAGCCCGATAAGGCTGGTTATTTCCCTTGCATGGAAAAAAGAGGTTCAGGGGACATGTCTGTCATAGGCGTTATGTTTTTTGGGTTTTTTTTTTTTTGTTGTTTTCTTTTTTGTTTTGTTTTGTTTTTGTTTTTTAATGTTGTAGTTGTTAGGGAGTTTTTGTTTTATTTGTTTTTTAAAGGAGGGAGTGAGTCATGAGGAGAGGATGTAAGGTAATTAAAAATGGGGAGAAAGGGGGTGGATGTGGGTGACCAACCAAAGTCAATGTGCCTCATCAATTCTATGGGCCATGGTTGGTCTAAGTTGTAGTTGAGAGAACTTGTGTGGGGCTGCAGAAAGTCGACTTAAGCAAAAAGTTGAATAGATGGCATGCCTTCTTTTTTCTTTTCTTCAGACGTCAGTGAAGAAGTGCAATGTCTCTGCTTTAGACAATGTCTTCCGTACCCCCTTGCATTGGGCTGCTGTTCTGGGTAAGGAAACTGCTAAAAGTTGTAAAGTTCTATTTTAAAGTAGGCAATTCATATTTACACAATAAAGTAATAGATAAATAGATCCTGTGAATTTGTGTGATATATTGTTGGGTGTCTGATTTAAACAAGGCAAGTGCCATATTATGTTAAATGTTTGGTTTGGGTTTTTTCTGTCTCATATTAGCGATACCCTCTTTTTGACCTGCATGTGTGATTTGAGAACATCTTTGATATTTCATGTGAAAAAAATGTCTCTCCATTTGATATGATAATGTGAAATTGAATTTTCTGTTAGCACTCTTTGTACAAGACCCCTGCTTCATTCATTTTCCTTATCCATCCGTTTGTCCCAGGTCATTCACGAATTGTAGCTCTTCTCCTGGCCAGCGAGGCAGACTACACAAGCTCTGATTCCAATGGAGCAACTGCTCTACACTACGCCGCACAAAATAATTTCAGTGTGAGGAAGATACGTTTTTACATTTTTTTTCTTTTTTCTTTCTTAATCTTTATGTCTTCCCACTGGATATAATTGAAAATATTGTGCAGAAATTTGACAGTATTGTTGTTATAATACCAGGATCATTCCAATTTTCCTCTCCACTCTGTACCTCTTCTCGAATGGTATTTTTCACGCGCTAGCTTACTTTTATATCTGTTGTTCATGAAAAGTATCAATTTTGCAATAAGTTAGACTTAACTGTATTTTTATAACAGGAAACAGTCACAGTGTTTTTACTTGAGAGCTGCACGGATGAGACGGACCTCGAGGGCCGGACGGCTTTCATGTGGGCTGCTGGTAAAGGAGCGGATGACGTCGTCAAAGTATTTTTGGACCACAATGTGGACATTCAACAAGAAGACAAGACAGGCGCTACTGGTAAGAAAAGTCTTGATGTCAAGTCTCTGTGGTTGAAAAAGTAAGAAGTTAAGTAAGTAAATTAAGTCAGTAATGTGCCTAAACTTCACCCGAAAGTGCTTAGTGACATGATTATGAAAAGAAAGGCAGTACATACAACAAATTGCATTATGATATTACAAGCATGGTCTACAAAAGTGAAAAACAGATAACAGAAGGTTAAATATGGGATCTTCAAAGTACATAATATAATGTCATATAAGAATTAAATAGATTTTTAAGAGTTTTGGTTTAACCTTTACTAAAAGGCCTCTGGATCTATTTATCTCCTGTACAACGATAATATTTTTGAAATAGTTCCCTGAAATATTGGGTTTTTAAGGTTATTCTTAAAATTCTCCAGTGAGGGGCTACATCGAATCTTGAATGACAATGCATTCCAAACTTTTGGAGCTGCAATGCTAAAAATACCCTTTCTTCAAAATGAAGTCTGTTTTTGTCTATATTTTGAAATTCACATTGATTTACTATATTTCACAGCTCTTCATGCAGCTGCTTTATCAGGACACAGTTCTACTGTAAAACTGCTTTTAGACCACGGAGCAAAATTAGAGGCCACAGATCAAGTGAAGCACACGCCGCTGTTCAGGTAGTATATGAAAATTTGATGTTTGATTTCAGCCTTTGAAAGGCTCAAGATCAATAATGGGGGTATATTATGCTTTTACAGATCCTAATGTGATGTAATATGTGTTGTTGAGAAAATGTATGAAAATGTTTGAAAGTGATTTTTCTCATGTTCTCAAAAATGGTAAGAGTGTGTGGTCCATCTTTGAGTATCATTCACACGAATGTGTCATCTTAAAAGTACCCCTCTATAATAAACCTGATTTCTACAATGCTTTATTCGATTTCAACATAGTTGGCATCATGTTTAAGCCTTCCGGTCATGTTGGAATCTTTATATCCCAAAATGACATTGTGGCCGTGGGATCAGGGCATTAGACTTATAATCGCGGGGTTTTGAGTTCGAGGCCTGGCTGTGCAGTGGCGTGGCGCTGTTTAGTCGTTTGGAAAGGCTATCTACATGCATTCCCTCACCCTACTCAGGTGTTATTGAGTACCCAACCATAGGCAGAGGAGGATCTTGTCAGTATGCTAGAGCAAGTGCACCTGTAAAATGGATGCATCTCTGTGCACATGGAGTTGAGGAGGTATTTGGTTGGAGAAGGTCTGTCGGGGAACACTTAAAAAGCGTTTTGAGCACATTTAGTGGATTTGGTGCCATAAAAAAGCTTAGGAAAAGCACAAAATACAGTTGCCAATTTGAGGAATCAGGCTATGTTTATGATAGTGGTAATATGATAAGCATTCACTGTTTTTTCGTATATATGCCCCTTGGCATTATGGCAGTGCAGAGATTGAGATTTGTTAGCCATTGTTAATGTACAATATTTTTTTTTTTTTTTAAGAGATATGAATTTTTTTTTCTTTTCTGTCAATCACCCCTGCATTTATTTAACCGTTAGTGTTATAATGTGTATCATGCTTATTATTTATTTTCCACTTTTTAAACTTTATTTCCTCTTCTGAAAATCTCTTTCTGCTTCTTCCGTTCTTTCTTGTAAATATCCTATTGTCTTTGTTTTTGGCATTGATTCTGAGATGACGTAATAGAGTCACCTGGATCAATAATACAAATACCCCAAATAAGCAAGAAATACATTTCAATAAATCTAATCTAGATACTAGATATGCAGTCAGGAAATGAATTGAAATTTCTCCATTGATACGCATGCATGAAACACATACCAAATAAGGGAATATAAACTTTCCATAAATAGATTAATGAAAATGAGTTTATTGATACCATTGTTGTGGCTCCAGTCCGTTTTTCAGCTCTTCTTATCCCCTCCCCTGAATCTGCACATTCTTTCAGGGCATGTGAAATGGGTCACCTAGATGTGGTACAAACTCTGATTGAATGCGGTGCCCGTGTTGACCTTTTAGATCAAGAGGGACGCTCTGCCCTACACTGGTAAAGTTAACTTTGAAGGGTTTTATATTGGTGCTATTTGGTTTCACAGTATAACAGTTATTATGCTTTGTTTTGTTTTTCTTTTTGTTTTTAAATTCATTTATGCTTTACAGAGACAGGAATTCCATATTGTAACAAAGTAAAAATAAACAGCTAATGAAGTAAATGAGAATACGTAAATAAAATAAAATTAGATTTAAACAGAGGCTTTACCTGATTTTCATCCTTAGGCCACATATGATTTTATCTTATATTGAGTTATATAAAACTTAAGTATGTTTACATATTGATCCAGAGTTACACTCAATATGTGCTTTTTTGTCATTATTATGATCCACATTTTATAAATGAAAATTTATGCTTATTAAATTTGTACTTTCCTGAGTTGTGTGGTTTTTTTTCTCTTCTTCCTTGAAGGGCTGCTTTAGGAGGACATGCTTACATTTGTCAGATTCTCATTAAATACGGTGTTTACCCGAATGTTCGCGACCATTCTGCGTAAGTTCTCTGAGCTCTTATTTTTGGTGTTTCTTTTTTTTTTTAAATTTATGATTGATCAAATATATTACAAGCTGTTTTTTGAAAGAAACTATCGAAATAAATTTGTTTAATATTAAGAAAAGAATTTTGTTTCTGTGGTACTAGTTTGTTTTCATTCTGTTTAACAGTAATCAGATGTCAAAGGGTAAATCTAAGCTCTCTCTTTTTATAAGTGACTAGACTTTCCAAAGGGCATAATTATAAAACAAAGCAAAACAAGAAGTGTCACAGCCCAACTTTTTGAATGATTCAAATGATTCATGTATGTTATGCCTGAAAAAATAGCCAAAGAGGCATTCAATAAAATTCAGATTGGTGTAGAAAATGACCGAAAAAGGATGTGTGAGGAAAATTGGTCCAAAGTATTATTTATGTTATATGTTTCTGTCTGATCTTCACTTGCATTGATAATCCTTATCATATATACAGTGGTATAGAAAATGAAAATAATATCATATATTTTATAAAGTCTGTTTGAGGTGTGTAACATTCTGCATGATATTCCATCTTTTGTTTTTTCTCTTTGGTTGACAGGAGAGCTCCTTTGCATTGTGCAGCTTATGGTGGCTATGTCAATTGTATGTCAGCATTAATGGAACATGGAGCTGAACCCAACTCCCAGGACAAGGAGGTACCTGATATTTTGTATATTTTTAAACTCACTAATCTAAATTCTGGGTGTTTTTAGGGGTAGTTTCAGACTAATGTGCCTGGTTTGTTAATACCCCTTTTAAAGATTTCATGTCTGAAAACAAAATTACATCTCTACATTTTTTGTGTGGTCTGTCAATTCAACTGTTGTGAAAATGAACATGGAAAAACTTCTACAGTAGGACTCACAGATTCCATACAACACACATTACGTTTAAAGGAAGCACCTTAAAACCATTCTTTGGTGGGTTTTGATAGGTTACATTTAAGTTGTATCTTTGTCATCGATTGAGAAAATATTGTTTTAAGTTAATATTTTCCTTATCAAGGTCATGTTTGTAATTGTGGATTGAGAGGGTGACAATGAAACTAGTGGCTGCAGTAATAAAACTGATATAAAATCAACTTCATGTCCTGGCAAGCCTGTTTTAGTTTTAAACAAAAGTGGAGGTATTTGTGTGACATGCAAGAGGTATATTGATCTCCTACAAGCAATAAAGGAATGGCCATTCGACTATCAAGTTGGTATCACACATGTGTTCACTTCATATTCAGCTATGGTTAGAGGAAAATGGCCATTCGACTATCAAGTTGGTATCACACATGCATTCACTTTATATTCAGCTATGGTTAGAGGAAAATTGCTTGTGCGCTACTGTTGTGTCAAGTAAAAAATGGTGGCTTGCTGCTGTTGAGTGAATGAAAGGAAATAATCAACAATACTGGTAAGTATTATATACAATTGTTGAACTTCTCAGTTGTGTCAATTTGATGTTGATTCTACTCGTTTGTCATGAATGACGACCAGGTTCCCCCACAGAAGTTTAGTTTCCCTGCATGACTTTAATGCTGATTGAAAGCCATTCATGTCAATGTAACCATTTCGTTTGCATGTCTTTGTGTGTCATTTGATGAATGGTAAGAGCAGAAATGTCTCATCTCTGCCCCGTCTTTACGGTTGAGTTCAACAATTTTATATATTTTACCATAGATACATGCTGTCTGAATATGGCTTGGATCTGCTGTAGAATTGTCAATTACCACTCTATTCATCCCCGAAGGGAAATTTGTCTTTTGGTTTTTAACTGAAAACAGGTCTAGCCATAAGAACAGCACTGCGAAACGGAGGCAATTTGTGTTAATAACCTTGCCCAATGGTTAAATCACTCTGGAATTCAATCCTGTGACCTTTCGGTAGCAAGATCAACTCACAACCATTGTGACCTCACAATGTGAGGAGAAGGAAATCAGATGTGGGCTATGGTTAAAGATATTGAAAGGGTCAAAGCAGATCACACTTTGAAAAATTGGTTACTTGACATTGGCTTCGAACAGGATGATCAACATTTTACTTTTTTTTAGGAAATCATCTCGCTTCTTGCCATTGCAAGTTTTCCTCATTCTATAGGAAGGGAGGTACACTTTCTGCAATTTTTATACCTTTCAATTTGTTCATATTTTTACTCCCAAAAACATTTTCTTGTCAGGGTATGACTTGTCTACACTGGGCCTGTTCCAAAGGTCATCTTGATGCCGTCAAGCTGCTCATCGAGTACAGGGCATTTCCCAACCACATGGAATTCACTGAGGACAGGTACTTTGATTCATTCTTTGATTTTTCTTTTTAAAAAAATAATTTTTTCCCAACTCTATTGACTTTGCGTCCTTGTCATATAGCGTAGATCAATTTATTTGCTAGTTATCTAGTAAAATAGTCTATTTTATATGGGCTATCTAAAGACTTTTGTGGTTTGAGCACATCAGGAGACGTAAGGAGGAATGTGTAGGTAGGAGGGTGTTGAATATGGAAATTAATGGTAAAAGAGGGAGATGACGCCCAAAAACAAGATGGTTTGATAGAGTTAAGAAGGATATGAGAGAACTGGATCTGGAAGAGGACGATGCAATGGACCAGAAAGTATGGAGTTGTGGCATGCGACACAGCAGCCCTGCAGACAGCGGGATAAAATGAAAGAAGAAGGAGAAGAAGAAGAAGAAAAAGAAGAAGAATGGGCTATCTATAGATCCATTTTACCACATAATTGACTATATCGACTATATCTCACAGGTCTCTTATCTTTGCCTGGACATATTTATGTCCTTTTCTTGCCAGAAGTTCCTTTCTTCCTACACCTGTTCTCTCTGTCTCCCTCATTCTTTCTTTCACCTATTTTGCTTTGTCTCCTTTCTTCAGTCATGCCTGTCTCACCTTTCACCTCTCCTTGTTTGCTCATCACATATTTCACATTCTCAACCCTTAGAAAAAGCCGACCGTATTGATTTTGCTTTTATTTTCATGGTCTGAAAAAAATGAATTTCTGCTCAGGTATGTTTTTTTTTTCTTTCTTTCTTCATAAAAAAAAAAAAATGCTTTATCCAATTAACTGAAATCATTGAATGCTTTAAATTATTTCATAGGCCTTCCTCAATCTCGCAAACATACATCAACCTTCACATTTAAGAGTTTGATCCGAGATAATAGGCCGCATTTTCAGTATTTATCCAGTCTTTGAGTAACCCAAAATGTATGTCTATTTCTACATATAGATCTCCTTTCATTGACCTTGTTTAAACTGAATGAAAACAAAAGATGTCGTCGTGTCCTTGCACTTTTTGCGTAAGTGGTTTTTCACAGTTTTACAGGAGAGCAAAAAATCTAAATATCTTTCCTCAAAATTGTCATTTCATTTCAAATTTTTGTTCGCACTTTGGCAGCACAGAGCCTGCATACTTCGTGCAGAGACATTTGCGAGACAACTACTGTATACGCATTTTGATTTCCTTCAGATAATGTAAAAATGAATTGGTGTTAGCTAAAAACAGACACCACCATCGGATGCATGATTAACACGTACATAAGGATAGATTAAAAACCAAAAATAGCCAATTTCTCACTTATGTAAAAAGTGTACGGGCACGATAATTTATTTTAAATCAGGATATTTCTAAAATTGCAACTTTTTTATTTACAAAAAAATGTGATAAGCTCAAACAACCTGAGACCAAGGGTATTAAAGCTTGTCATCAAAAATATTCAGTCATCTTCTGTACATGTAATAAGTTATTGAAATGATTTACTCACAAGACAGTCCTATTTTTTAAATATTTCTTATAACAATGTCTCTCTGCTATGTTGCAGTTTTTCAGTTGTTCCATGAACTTTGCAGTAGTGGTTGCCCACATATGAGGTCTCACAGTCTTTAAAACTGTGTAATTTCTTGTTGAAGTTCAAATAGTTTCTGGAGACTGTTGTTGTGCACTTTTTGTATCAAACAGTCTTATAAAATGCAGTTCAATTGACAAAGATCTAATGAATGGGGATCACAGTTGTTCTTTGACCATCTAGAGCTGCTCATTGCAAAACTTGAAATGATCTTCGAAAAGTGGTTTTTGGCAGACAATGTTAGGTGTAGCATCCAGTGAGCTTAATACGATATTTTATTGATGTCTCTGAGAAGGACATTGAAATATGACTTGATTACAAACTAGAACTATCCATCAAGTAGATGCTCAATTAAAATTGGTCTATTTTGTCTCTTTTCTCCCCAAGTATTTTTTTCTATAAAAAGAGTATTAATTTCTACTTTCACATTAAAACTTTTGATACATCTCTACCATGTTTAATTTTGCTTCACATTGGCTCAAGATTTACAGAGTAAACAATTTTCTATGCATAGTTTCAAGGTGAATCATAGTCAGATTTTTTATATAAGATTTCAAATTGTTGATTTAGGGGTGTTTCAGTTAAAAATGTAGTCTGTCCATATGGATGAAATGAAAAAAAAGTCTTTGCAAATCTCATTTATCAATGACTTTGTAGACATAAGATTTTGGCTTTAAGCAGGTTGGTTAGAGTAAGAGATAACAGTTTTAAGCATAAAATGATTACTAACAAAGATATTGAGAGTGTTTAATGTATAGGTAACAATTATAAAATTAAAGTTTAAAAAATTGGAATATCTAAAATATTTGAGCCTGATATTCAATTTTATTTCAGCCCAGAGAAGAATGTTATTGAAGCAGCTTGCAATGGTGCTATTATGTCAGCAAAGGTCATTGCTTCAATTCTTGTAAATGTCATTGCCTTTCTTTCACTTCTGAAATTTGTCAATGCCACTCTAGAATGGTTGGGTGACAGAGTTGGCAAAAGTGGTTTTACATTTGAGGTGAGATTTAAATATACTCTTAAAGGTTTATTTTCAGAGGCAGGTTGAGACTATGTAATAGATTATAAATATTACCATATCAACAAATTTCTGTCTCATTTTGAAAAAATGAATATATTGGGGTTTATGTAAATTTGCTCATACTGAGATTTGGGTTGTTGGTTAAAAATAGGTCTAAGATGTTTTTATCATTTGTTTTAAAGTCAATGATTTGTTTTAGT
>JAOYNN010115833.1:0-11541 GCA_025770095.1 Goniobranchus kuniei | reverse complement strand
ATTTTTGTGTGTGTTTTTTTGCCTCTAAGGACAATTCTTAATCCATAGTTTTGATATTTTGTGAACAAAATATTCATAACATTTTTATCTCTCTTGTTCACATTCCTTATTATTCTGGTCATGTTTTTTTTTGTTTTTGTTTTTTTTTGTTGTTGTTGTCTTTTAGTGTTGCTTTAAAGGAAAATTATTAACCCAAAGTTTTGACAAAAGTCACTTCATCAGCACTCAGATTTACTTACTTTCCTTCAAAACCATTTCTGTTAAGTGAGGAAAACACATAAGGCAATTTGAAGTTGGAAAGGCATGGCATGGCGATAAATCTAACAGGAACATTTGACTAAGCTAGGCATGTGTTGTGTGAGTGAGGGGAGAGGGAACTTTCTATCACTGCAATTGTTAACCTCTTGATTGTTCATAGATTAGGGTAAGAGGGTGGAAAAGGAGTGTTTTTAATGTGTGTGTGAGGGGGTGGGGAGAGAGAGGGGCTTTTGTTATTGTTTTTTTTTTTTAAAATACAGAATGTGACTTTTGTATCTTGAAAAGAAAACTGTTAGTTATACAATGTTGATTAATAGATCAGCATTCTTTGACATACAGAAGAATTAGTGAAAGAACTCTATACTGATTTGACTTAAAACATACTCAAAGATATCAAACTCTTGTACTTTGGATAAAAAGATTTTGTTTTAAATATAGTCGTCAGAGTACTGCTCTTTAGGAGTAAATACAAATGATAATACAGGCCAACTTAAACACTCACTTATTGCTGGCTTTTTTCTCTGCCAAATTTGCCATGTACTCCACCATCTCCTGATTCAGGACAGCCAGCTTAGAGGTAAGTTCATGTGCATGGTTCAAGGAGTCCTCTACAGCATTGCTAACCTGTCGTAAAAAAGGAAAACCATAAGCATACTGGTTTGGTCATTTCTGTACATTTCATGACTTAAGGAAAGGATGATAGTAGATTCAAAGATGAAACTTAAACGTTTCAAATGTTTTGAAAAATAAAAAAAAGAGAAAAAAATGATCATAAATCCACAGCATTTGGCTAGATTCACCAAGTGACAAAAGCTAAAGACAACACATTCAATTCATGGTAATGGATTTCTGACCTTGCTTTGTTTCAAAGCTTTTTGCTCTTTTATTTCTATTTATTTTAGAATATATATTTTTTTTTAAAAGTAAAGGATGTCCAGAATTTTAAGTTAACCAAATCAGAATGTTACACCACAATCAGAATTTCAGGTTTCATTTAAAACAGAAAAAAAGCCTGGATATCTAAAGATCCCCTAACATAGAAGATGGTAGAAGCAGATGATTAGATCAAGAAAACATGACATTGTCACAGCAGAAAAGTAGAACAAGATATCTTCTCAGGATATCAAGTATCAAAGAACATACCTCATCAACATCCAAATCTGGAGTGGTAGGAAACCAGTCTTCTTCATCTATCTGTTTGGAGTTTTCCATGAAAAACTTGAAATATGGAAATTGGAAAAAAAAAAATTAACACCACTGAAGTTTGAGCAGGTACTATTATTTTTCAAATAAATCACAAAAGTATCCAACAGCATTTTTAAAAGTGACTAATGTTTCAATAATTTCATTGTGGACTTACTATTTCTGTACAGAAATTCAATGCTCTAACATACACCTACCTAGATATCTTTACGCTTATAGGGTCAAAAGTGTCTAAATTGAAATCATTATTAAATTCTATTTGTGATAAATTTCAAATTTACCTCATTGACCTGCTGCAACAATCGTAGTTTCTGATGGCAGACATCTTGATAGCCTACAATAAAAACTGTCACTTGTTGTTGGTACTACATTGAAAATAAAAGAAGCTTTGTTTAACCACAAATGTTTTTATTCACAAAGTGATCATCACAGAACAAGCCACTAATAGTAAGGTAAATGATAAAAGTAAGTTTGCAGAAAATTAATCTTTTTCATACTAAAATTTTTTCACATACATAGTTTAATGTCCACCTGACATTTTTGTTGTTGTTTTTGTTTTGTTTTGTTTTGTTTTTATTTAAAGTAAGCGGATTTGACAATGAACATTTCTTAAATGATAAGCATAGTTTAAAAGACAAATGTTATGTCTAAAATACACAAAGGATAAGTCAAATGGAAATAGTTTGAAGTCTGGTTGAGACAAAGCGTCAAAATTGGCTAGAAATACAAATATTGGTAAGACAATGAAATTGCAACATTTCTTTTTATAGGAAACCCTTGATAAGAAGAAACAATCATATAATGAGTTGTAACTCCCTTTCACATTGTCTCAGGTGAACAGGAGAATATTTGAATAATTCTAGACCCATATGGAAAAGTATATGATTTACCTGTACCTCATTTACAAAAATATTTTACTTAATACACTTCAATTTGGATGGCATATTAAACTCATTTTGATTTCAAACTCATCTTCCTCATCTTACTGCAGAATTTGTCTCATAAAATTTCATCTATAATGGACTCAGCCAACTGAAGGCTGAATAAATCATTTAAATACCGCAGCATTTTGTAAAATAATGAGTGTTTACCTGACGCTTCTTGATTTCATCCTTGAGAATAGCTTCTAACTCCGCCTGATGTTAAATTGAAAAGATGCAAGGAATAAATACAAATTAAAGATAAACATGGAACAATAAAGCTTCACTTTTTATGAGTTACAAGTTAAGGATTGATAAAAAGATGGATGGAATAATAAACCTATTTCGCTCAGAGATACAACTATAGACAAATAGATTCTTCTTCTTCTTCTTCTTGAATAGAATTAAATTGAGTTGACTGATGGTTCAGATAAAGTTTCCAATCTCATCAATTCAGTGTAGCTAATTAATTGTAGCATTGAGGGTTGTAAATCGATGACATTCCTTCCCAGAAATGGTCTAGCCGCACTTTAAAGGCATTTACAGACAATGCAGTTACAACTTCCTCAGGCAGATTGTTCCATGTATTTATTGACCTTACAGAGAAGAAATTTCCTCGAATTTTGAGTCTGTGGTGGGACTTTTCCAGTTTAAAAGAGTGGCCTCTGGTGATTTTGTTTTGACTTAACATGATTGGTGGATTATCACATGAATTAATATATGCCATGGACATATTTGAACAGTTCTTTCAAGTCCCCCCTTTTTCTCCTATGTTCTTCAATTATACTGACTGACTGAGTGAGACTCAACATTACTGTCAGTGCCAATGTTAAGATGAAATTTCCTCATGTTATCATTCTTTGTCTGAGGGTAGATGACCAAAGAACATTGTTAAAGTTGTCTAAGCTTCTGCTGCATTTTACAAAGAATGACATGTTGTTACATAATCTTAGAGTGCCTGGAAAAATGGAATGTAAATGGGTGTTGATTTTGGATGTTGGCTGTTAATTCTCTCCAGTGGCATCTGTTGTGTGCAATCTGGAACACTCGGTTTAGGTCTTCCTTGTTGTTCAATTTTATTGTTTGCTTCTCGGCGATCTCCTTCAAATCCTGCCTGGCTCCTGTGATCATACATGTTTGGGGCTTGCCTCTTCTTATTGCTGACTTATGCTTGAAAAAACAAATTATTGATCTGTTCGCAGGGGTTTCTCAATTCTGTCTTAAATGTGTCCAAACAATCTACACCTGCTTCTTAGTATTGTTAGCAATATTGGAGTTTCATTCATCTTTTTGTACAGTGATTTATCTTACATTAATGTTGGGTATTTGATGTTAAGGACTGTCCTTAGTTGTTTCCTGTGGAAAGTACCAAGCTCGATCTCTTCTTGTTTTGTAAAAGCCAGCAACATGCCAGAGTTGTAGAGTAATATTGATTTTACAGTGGACAGTATGGTGGAATGTAATTTTGTTAGCATTATTGTCTAGTTGCAGGTCTGTTTGGATTAATATGGTATTGTTTCAGTGGCACATCAATGAGTTCACTTCTAGTCTTGTGAAATGTTGTGACTTTTTTCTCCTGCCTTATTCCTCTAATGTTATCCTTCCTAGTGTTTTAGGGTTTGATTTCCTACCCGTTGCGGATGACTAATCTTTTCTTTTAAATCTCATGGCGTTCTGTAGATACCGATATAAAATATTGCTGGTACTGTAACAACATAATGAATTGATCAGTGGATTGAAAATACTTGATAGTTTAGAACTAGTGAAGAAAGCTGATGAAAAAAAAAATTAGAAAACATGTGCCGTATTATTCATTCTATGTCTTTCTAAATTGTAACAACAAAAATCACACCTGAAATGTGACTTTACGTAATTATACTAATAATACTAAGTAATACTAATAAGTGTGAAGCTGTTTCACAGTTTTTGTATATATCCTCATATGATCACATGATATAAGTGAATTCCCTTCAGGTAGCATATTCCTTCAGGAACATCACCCTCATCATGGCCAGGTCTCTGTCCAGTGCCATCTTCCTGTCCACTGTATTCAGATCTTGTTTGATTTCATCACTCCTTCCTATTACTCTGGAATTTGGCAATTTGTCTTAAAAAATCTTTTTCTTTTCTCTAAGTATGCTTTGAGTTTTTTTGATATGGCCAAAATAGGTTAGTTTTCTTTTCTTTATGGTATTCATTGCTGATGCCATGTTCTTTCAGAAAAGTGTATAGTACTGACTGAACATAGTAGGGACCTCTGCTTCCACCTCACCATAAAGAGCCAAAGCACAACCACATCAGCAGCTTCCACCCTTCAGAAATTACCTTCACTGATTGAACAAATGATGCATGCTATGCCCCAAAAGCAACAAGCAGCTGTTATTCTGTTTTTGTTTTGTTTCTTTATTATTAAATCTTGCCATGTCCAGATCCACACCAAACTATACCAAGGCAACCTTCATGGTGTAATAGGGTTGTGCGACAAAGTTCAATGTTTCTGGCTGAGTCCATAAGTGGATAAATATAAAGGTTTGAAAACAAAAGCATGTTATCTGTTCTTGCAAATTAAAGGGATGAATGGCTGGGGATATCAACTACTTGTTGCTTTGGGGCATCCCAAGGGTCACTTCTTAGTAATGGTCCTTGTTCTTAAGTGCTTGAGTGGTAATGCATTGGCTTTTCATGAAATCATTTACTGTTATTTAAAACCACATGCCATTACTTGTCTTTCCCTTATCGCATGATGCTATTAAACTTCTCAATGGATATTTGTTTGCATTCCTGAGACAGTACTCAGCAGTGGCTGTCTCTCAATAAGAATTGGCATATCATTTGTTGGGAGTTTCAATTAAGGCCAGGATAGATATAATGCAGCAAAATCATTTCTTGTTCAGTGCCTGTGTGCTGGTTTTGTTTAGAAAGAAAACAAAAAAAAAAAATGTAAAGGAATGATATCCAATGAGATAAAATGTAAATGTGGACATTTAAATACCAAGTCTGTGTCAGAATGAAGTTTCCCTATCATGCTATACGCACATATAAATATAAAACACCTTATGCGTGGTATCAATGGAAAGTGTATTCAAATATCTATTCAACATAGTCACTGTCAATTTCTAGGCATTGAAAATCACAGGGGGAGAGATTGGCGAATAGGAGGGGAGGGATGTTTCAATAAATCCCATAAGTAGTCCTCAATAAGTTCATTCACAACTCTACACTTGTGCATAGGTGCACTGTCGTGGTGCAGAATCACACATTTGATGAGCAGAGTGGATCTTTTTGTTTTCAAATGGCCGGCTGTCCTTAGTTTCTCCATAATGATGAACCTATAGTAGGCACCTTTGTCAGTCATTCCTGGTGGGACTGGCCAAATCAATATGATGCCATTCATATTGAAAATTAGAGGTGCATGACCTTTTGCTGACCTTGTTTTCTGCATGCTTTTTGTGGCTTTGCCTTGGACAATGTGTACAAACATTCTTTCCTTGAAGCGTCATATCTCCTTGATACAATTCTCAATTCTCTTGAAATTTGGTGCTGAAATTACTAAATAAGACGTCATTACGGCATAAAATTTGATCATTGTAAATGGCGTGCTTTTCAATCTATAGAGGAAGGAAACGTTTATTCTGACACAGACCTCTTTTGTGTAAAATGCTCTCGGGCTATTAAGACACATGAAGACTACCTATAGAAGCTTTAGCACAAAAGGGATAATGGCATTCAATTTTAGCATTTTATTATTTTGGACAACATTATCTTGACCAGATTGTGAAATGAAACCTGAGACCACATAAAGAGAAACAAACCTATACAATGATAATGTGCCAAACATATACATGATAGGAGGATTGTTGTAAATAATTTCAAGATTGAAAAATTCTCACCAAATCATTGAGGTACTCCATTGTTGCAGAGGAAGGAAATAAATCTTCAGTTGAATCCATGGCCCCATAGATCTTTTAGATGGAACAGAAAAGGATAAAGAGTCATTTACGTTTTTACTCGCAAACTCACAAATCCGGTTAAGATACCACATCTTCATCTTCATCTCTGATTTCATGTGCAGCGCATCTTGAAAATATAGGGCTATTGTAGTAGTAAAACTGTGCCTGGTTTTTCCAATGATTTTAAAAAGATAATAGCACAAAACACGGATTCTATTCAGATACAGTTTCCCATGACTGACATTTTTTAACGATGAGAATATTGAATTGAGACCTGATCTTGGCATGCCTGTCTGCTGAATAAGGTCATGCAAATAATTAATTTTGAAAAGAAGAAAAATCCCCATAAGGCTTAAGTCTAATGTAGCGATGCATGGTCTCTATATGAGATCACCAATAAGATGGCTTCTTGTGACAACAAGCCTTAAATTCCTTGAACAGAAGTGTGCAATGAATAGCATGTGGATTTAAATTGATTTTAACTTTTATAACAAATCTATATAAGCTGAGCTTTTTAATAGCGCTAAATCCACTAAATGTGCACAAAGCGCTTTACAAGAGTTCCCCGACAGGCCTTTTCCAACCAAATATCTTCTCAACTCCATGTGAAGTATACAGAGATGTAGCCATTTTACAGGCACACTTGCTCTAGCATACTGACAAGATCCTCCTCTGCCTATGGTTGGGTACTCAAAAATACCTGAGTGGGGTGAGGAAATGTATGTAAATAGCCTTTCCTAAGGACTAAACAGTGCCTCAGCGCGGCCCAGCCGCAAACTCAAAACCATACAGCTACAAGTCCAATGCCCTTACTCCACAGCAGCGCTGCCACACAATGTCCACTGCAAGAATGACTACAATACTTTGACGATACAATGATAACTAGTAAACTATTTTCCAGACCATAAGCCCGCCTATCAATTTGGCCTATTTCAAAATGATATGAGTTACATACCGTATGTACACGAGACATAACTTTATTGAGCTCATCTCTTGTCTCATCTGCCATACGTTGAGCCAAAGACCGTGCATTGCGGTCAATAACAGCTTGGGCTGGCCCATCTCCTCTGTCCAGAATGGAGATGCTGCCTAAATAGTTCATCCCACTCATTCCGAGTTCTGCTTTTTATGAAAAAAAAGAAAGGAAAAGAACATAAAGCGTCACGAATGCAAATCAATTTTTACTGATAAATGTACTTTGTACCAAGACAATGAAATTATAAGCAAAGTTTGCTTATGATTATCGTCATCATTGTAATAAAAATTGTAATATTATTTTGTTGTTCCCGAGGCCTTTATCTTTTCCATGTTTTTTAAAGTCAAGTGGATTCCTTTTCCAGGCTTCTCTTGCTGTCTAACATAATGAGTGAACTGAATGTGTATGCTTCATGATGTTGAATTCGTATTGTGAGCATCATTCTCTAAATGTACAACTTCAATCTTTTTTGTTATGAATATAAACCTTCCTACATGCTCCTCATCTCCTTTAAGGTAGAATTATTGGACTGATAAAAATGTCTTATTTTGTGACAAGATCTAAATATATGAGATCAATGCAGCTTTTCATGTTTTATGATACTTTAAACACAAAACTATACAGACTTTTACCACAATGACTAGTGTATTTAGAAATTGACTCTGATAATATGAATATTCATGTGTGTTGCATATTATGCGTGACCATATTGATTGACTTCTTTTTTTCATTAACTTTCTTACAATCATTGTTTGTCATATCTTGCAGAGCATTGTGAACCAGAAACAAATTGTCTTTTCTGTAGGATACAAATTTATCATTATTATTACTTTCATTATTAAACATTTAAAATCCAATGATAATATACAGAGTTTTTTTCAGGATATAAATAATATTGTGGACACTGAAATATTGTGGGTATTGGCCATACAATCAATACTGTAAAGATTGTAACAATGATAACTTATAGTCTGTCATCATCTGACACATTACCTCATTTCCTTCCCTCATATTGCATTTTGTGCTTCCTCTTCTTTCAGTGAAGCCTTCCCTTACAGAAGGATCAATAAACCCTGCAGTTTCATGAAAACATATATGAACTAAGAGAATAAAACTTTTTGAAATGAGTAAGTAAGTAAGTAGAGAGAAGAAAAAGCCACATGTGAAGGTTCACTGACTTAAGATTTTCATAGCTGAGATAGCTTGTAGGATATTTTGAATCAGTGTGTCAAACAGTTGTCCATTTGTTTGGCTATGTATGGAAAGTTTCCCCAGTATTATAAGGCTGTTGGACAGGTAGAATCCATGTGCAAGTTGGTCCTTTTTGTGCAGGAAGCAGAAATATTTTAAGATAATCTTGTTCCTGTGATGTTTCTATGAATGTGGTTTGTTATTGGCATGGGCGAAAACCCACCATGTTCCTGAAGGAAAAATCAAATTAAATGAAAATGACACCGCAAGAAATAGATAAATTAGAAATTAAAAGATTGAATGTAAAATTAAGAATGAAAAAGAAAAAAAAGCTTTTTTTTAATAACAATAAAAAGGGGAAGGTTGGGGGAGAATTATTCCTCCTTCACTTTTTCCCCCTACTAATAATTCTTTGTGTGTTGTCTGACGAAGGGTAAGACGCGAAACGTCACGTCTTCTGTCTCGTCTTCACGGTAGAGTTTTTCAATTCTATGTATTTTACCATTTTTGCTGATAATTCTGATGACTGTTTGCCGTCGCAGGTGTCGGAATTCCATTTGTTCAGCACTTCCCATTTTTGCAGTTTTAATTGTGCTTCTTTTTATATTTGTAGATTTGTAACAAATTTCAAAGTTTTCTCAATAATAATAGATCTTGACACAAATAAATTTCCTCTGGGTCAGAAGATGTTGAATATTCAAATGTAGGCTACTTGAGAAGATTTTCATAACTTTTAATACATTTGTTATGAGAGTTTTTATTATACAGTTACACTGGTGTTGATTGGGATGGGGCTGGACCAGAAGTATTGATTAGAATTAAGACAAGGAAGTCCGCTCCATTAAGATAAAAAAGCAATACCGTGAACAAAACTTATTTTGCAAAAAACAGCAATCCCCTCTCTTCCATTCAGCTAGGCTATAGGCCCACAACTCTAAGCATTCTCAATTACTACATCTCTGTCTTTATCCAATCGCTCACTCATTCTGTCTGGTGGAATGAAATTTCATCGGTTACTCCTTAAGCTGTGCTGTGAAATTCCCACAAAGAGAATAATTATGGTGTACATCTACAAAGACGTAGGCTACTGGTTACTGTCAAAGTCAATGTCAACAGGCCACTAGGTTAAACTATGGTTGGGACTAAACTGCGCTGCCTCAAAGCAAGGGGTTTGAGTTAATAGTTCTCAGTTCTCACTTTAGACGGGCATGCTCACATCAGCACCTTCGCATCTCATTATTTTTCCGTGGCACTAGGTTTTGATTGTGATTACATGTACACATTTATATTTTCACCTTTTTTTTTGTACTTTCATGCATGTTCGTCTGGCAGTTCCAAATTTACACATCCTCCATTATTCTGGATATTATGTATGGTCATGGTAAGCCCCAGACTACTTAAAACCCATGCAATGTCATGTTGTCAGACTTGCTTTGACTATTATTTTAACATGATGATTTTGATGAGGACTTCAACGAAAGATCAATATAGTTCAATAATGCCTGCTAGGAATAAGTGCATTTTGACTTAGAAAAATTAATTGCCAATAAAAGCATCATGTGTTTATATTATGCAAGTCATTAAGAGTTGTACAGGTGACCCGGTAGTTCAGTTGATAGAGCGGCTGACTGCCATGCGAAGTGGCCCAAGTTCGAACCCCAGCCGGGCAGTGTTTTTTTTTCAGGGCCCCCTGTTCACCCAGCAGTATAAATGGGTAGCAAGGTATTTCTAGACTTGGCGGATGTAAAGTCGGTGTGGAAAGCAATGGCAAACTACCATACTATGCCATATGCCTAGTATAATTAGGGCTCTACCCCTAATTCCCCTACACTCAGTCATGGGTATGGGACTAACTTTACTTTACTTAGTATTGTAAGGTGCTTTATAACTATTTTATTTCTCCCCACCATTCCTAATTTCTGTTTCCTGATCTCTTGTCATTTACAGTGTTGGTGGTTTGATATTAGACTTTGCTGTAGCTAATTATCATGGCATTGCAGTTTTCCAGCCTGTTATTAATGGTAAGTTGTTGTAGTATTGGACATTCTTTGTGTGTGTACACCTTTGCCCAGACTAGTCATTTATAAGGGGAGGTCAGTCCCAAGATGTTTTTCTGGAGAGAAAAAAAATCAAAGAATCTAAATGCACATAAGCTCTCTTTTATGATAGGAATCATTTAACAAATATGATTTACGTTGCTGGGTCAGTGTATATGAAAGTAACTTGATGCTGTCTGTAGAACAAAATCAGAGGGGGAACGAGGGATATTTTAGATTTTAATACTAGGAGTTACTGGATAGAAGACAAAAGTGCTACTTACGAGATGTTGCCTTTGATAAAATGCATCGATCGTTGGTAGTGGCCTCTTTTGTTTTCGGCATTAGTGGAGAAGACTTATGAAATCACACCGGGAGGGGCAGGCTGGAAAAAAATCTTCTTTTAAAGCAGACTGGAGAGTAGCTGTACAGATGACAACTGCGATTGGTTACACCAAAAACTCACAGAAGTAGGAAGGATTGCACAGAGTAGAACAACGATTTTTGCACATCCGAAGGGGACAATGTCTTAAGTATTGGATAAGGCAAGTTGATGGTGATGATATATTTTTGTCATGACTTGGACATCATACCCATACTGCCATGAAGTTATGAAGCCATGAATGTTTGTGTAACACTGCTAGTCCTCTACTGTTAGTAAGCCGACTTGTAACTGTCATAATTTCCAACTACGTCCGCTATGCCCAAGTGGTGATCGTTCATGCACATCATCACAAAGGATGCGGATAATGTTAGTTGATATTTCTATCCCGGTCCTCTTCAGGATCCCAGGTGAGGCCTCTTCCCAAGTCTGTCACTCTAATGGCATTTCGAATAAGGTTAATGTTAACTTGCATTCTTTTGTATTCAAATGATGACTTACATATTATACATTAAAATTTCCGGAGCTGGGGAAGGACTTTAGGGCGAGCGAGGGATGGAGGCTGTTATACTAATATTTTATATGCTTGTTTTTGTGTTTTTGTTGTTGGGTTTGGGGGTGGGGT
>JAOYNN010115722.1:0-11541 GCA_025770095.1 Goniobranchus kuniei | reverse complement strand
GTTTGATATTTTTTGATAAGCTGGTTGTCTTACGCCTTTATTAAGTGACCAAATGGATGTTTGATATTTTTTGATAATCTGGTTGTCTTACGCCTTTATTAAGTGACCAAATGGGTGTTTGATATTTTTTGATAATCTGGTTGTCTTATGCCTGTATTAAATGACCAAATGGGTATTTGATATTTTTTTATAAGCTAGTTGTCGTATGCCTTTATTAACAGACCAAATGAGTAATTGCTTTTTTAAATACTCTAGTTGGCTTATGACTTTACTAACTGACCAAAGGGGTAATTGCATTTTCTATGTACCAGTTGGCTGATACCTTTACTGACCAGAGGGGTAATTGCATTTTCTATGTACCAGTTGGCTGACACCTTTACTAACTGAAGGGGTGATTGCATTTCCTATGAACTGGTTAGCTAATGCCACTATTAATTGACCAAATGAATGATTGCATTTTCAATGGACTGGTTGGCTAATGCCATTATTAATTGACCAAATGAATGATTGCATTTTCTATGGACTAGTTGGGTAATGCCATTATTAATTGACCAAATGATTGATTGCATTTTCAATGGACGGGTTGGCTAATGCTATAATTAATTCATCAAATGAATGATTGCACTTTCAATGGACTGGTTGGCTAATGCCATTATTAATTGACCAAATGAATTATTGCATTTTCAATGGACTGGCTGGCTAATGCCATTATTAATCGACCAATTTAAAAGATGATTGCATTTTCTATGGACAAGTTGGCTAATGCCATTATGAATTGACCAAATGAATGATTGCATTTTCTATGGACTAGCTGGCTAATGCATTATTAATTGACCAAATAAATTATTGCATTTTCAATGGATTGGTTGGCCAATGCCATTATTAACTGACCAATTTAATGAATGATTGCATTTTCTATGGACTAGTTGGCTAATGCCATTATTATTACGAATTGACCTAATGAATGATTGCTTTTCTATGGACTAGTTGGCTAAAGCTATTATGAATTGAACAAATGAATGATTGCATTTTCTATGGACTAGATGGCTGATGCCTTTATTAAAAAGCTGAATGGGTGATTGCTTTATCTATGGACCAGTTTGTTAATGTCTTCATCAACTGTCTGAATAGGGTGATGTGGGTTTTTTTCCTATGGACTAGTTGCCTGATGCCTTTATGAACTAACACAATGAGTGAAAACATTTTCTACGGACTAGTTTGCTGACCAAATGGTTGATTGCTTTTTTAATACCCTAGTAGGGCAATGCCTTAATTAGCTGAACAAATGGGTAATTACTATTATAATAGACTAGTTGGCTGATGCTTTTATGAATTGACATAATGGCTGAAAAATTTTCTATGGACTAGTTTGCTGACCAAATGGGTGATTGCTTTTCTAATATCGTAGTTGGGTGATGCCTTAAATGATTGACCAAACGGGTGTTTACTGTTTTTTTAATAGACTAGCTCAGTGATAACTAATTGACCAAATGGGTGGTTGCTTTTTTAATATCCTAATTGCATGATGCTTTAATTAACTGAGCAAATGTGTGATTGCTTTTTTAATGAACAAGTTGGTTGATGTCTTAGTTAAGTTACAAAATGGGTGATTGCTTTTTTCACAGACAAGTTGGGTGATGCCTTATTTAACTGACCAGATGGGTGATTACTTTTTTAATAGACTAGTTGAGTGATGCCTTAGTTACCTGACCAAACGGGTGATTGCTTTTTTAATACACAAATAGGTTGATGTCTTAATTAACCGACCAAATGGGTGATTACTTTTTTAAAAGCCAAGTTTGCGGATGCCTTAATTAGCTGACCAAATGGGTGATTGCTTTTTTAATAGACTAGTTGACTGATTTATTAATTAACTGACCAAATGGGTGATTACTTTTTAAATAGAGAGTTGGTCTGGTGCCTTATTAAGTGATTGAATGATTGATTGTTTTGTTGAATTGAGTGTTTGGCTGATGCCTTATTGCTTTTTTAAATAGATGTGATATTTGAAATTATGGCTTCTAAGCTAATCGTTGTATGAACTAATTGGCTTATTGCTAGAACGCAAGACTAACTATTTCATTGCTTCAGTCACAGCCCAATTGGTTCAATACATTGTGTTTCAGCTGGCTGATTAATGAAGTGACAAATTGATTGATTGATTTTTATTAATGACCTATTGGCACATTGTTATATTACATGACTAAATGTCTGTTAGCTTTACAGTTTTATGTAATTAATCATGTTCTTGCTTGAGTAGCTAATTGATTGTTATGAAAACCTGACATATTGGCTAATTTCTTGATTATATGACTGAAAAGCTGGTCTTTGGATTGACAGACTAAATGACAAAGTAACTGACTGATTTGCTGATTGGTTCATTGAACAGACTAACTGAATTATTACTTGATTGATAGTTGGACTGACTGATTGGCCCAATGGTTGATCGACTGACTAAAAGGTCAATTGGTTGATTTTTTTTTTAAATAGAGCTTTTACTTAGCGTAAAATCCACTAAATGCGCTCAAAGCCCTTTACAAAGTGTTCCCTGACAGGCCTTTTCCTACCAAATACCTTCTCAACTCCATGTGGAGTATACAGAGATGCAGCCATTTTACAGGCGTGCTGACATCATCCTCCTCTGCCTATGGTCCGGTACTCAATAATCACCAGAGTGGGGTGAGGAAATGTTAGTAAATAGCCTTTCCCAAGGACTTAGCTGTGCCACAGCGCAGCCCGGCCTCGAACTCGGAAGCTCATGATTACAAGTCCACCGCCCTGACCCTACAGCCATACTGCCACGCCTAACTATCTCACTGATTGACTGACTGAAGGCTTATTGGTCTATTGATCAAATGACCAGCTACGTATGCTGACGGTGATTGTCAAATTAAACGTATCTTTTGATGCAAAGCGAGGCGTTGCAGATAAAGAAATTGGTGTAGACCACACTAACACTGCCTATACATGTGACAGCTTTGTTATTTCCCTTAGACTCTTAGAAGAAGGAATAGAAACACTTCCTCATCAAAATAAATTACAGCAGCGGTGAAAAAAGGCCAAAAAGGAGACACCTTTGTTGTTTAACAGAATTAATTAACAAGGTACGGGAACTAAAGAAAAAGAAGTTTAAATCATGAACAGTCTGTTTTTTCATAGTTGGAAATTCTGGAGGTTACATTCAATTTTAGTACTGTTTTTAAATAGTTATTAAATACGGCTTAGATGCATGGTGCAACTTGGATGCATGACCTGCTTTGTGGGGCTTTTAAAAATGCACAATATTGTAACCCTATGTAGTGCGTTGAATATTTAGATCTTTATCAAGATACCTATGACACACAAGAATCTTATAACTCTTTCCTAATTCAATACTGAATGACTATGTCAGGCGTTGTGTGAAAATAGAAATTCTCTTTTTCTTAAGAAATGAATAAAAACAAAATTAACAAATGTGCGACTAGAGTGAGTGGTCAGCGTCATTACTACCAGATAAATAAAAACCAATCAGAAAGCTTTTCTTCTAGAGTGAGTGGTCAGCGTCTATACCATTTAACAGTCTCCATCAACATTCTTGTTTTCCTTTATTTACTTTTCGATGGCCATAGCAATTTTGATATGGTGTTCTCATAAACACGTTTCTAAATCACCAAACTTCAGAAGTATCAAGAGGCTTTTCAAAGCTCGGGCATATAATATGGAATAAACAGCTGGGGTTTTCAAGTATGAAATTAATTAGATCACCTTTTATGCTGAATTTGAAAGAAAACTGGCTGAGACAAACAGATTATCTCTAAATGAAAAATGTATATTGAGTCATTGTATCCAGCCATTTTAAACCTTGAGCACATTGAGTGCATAACAAAATGGATAAAATAAATCATAATACACTGAAATGCTCCTTCTGAAAAGAAATTGCCAGTGATAGCAGTGTTATATGAACACATACCTTTAGCATCCGAGTGTTGGTAGTTTTGCTTCTCCTCTGTATTGTAAAAAGCATGTGAACAAATTGGGGAGGGGGAGGGGTAGACATGGTGGGCCTGAAACAGAATATTGTAGCGTAGTTGTAAAAGGGAACGTATCTGCAACGACGTACACGTCGTGTTTGAAAGCTGAAGGCAGCAAGCACTATTGATTGAGCGGTTTCAACACACACGGTTGGCGTGTAACGAGAACGTGAGCGTGCGAAAAGCAAATGAGGTGCGGGATGGGGGAGGTGAAGTCAGGCACTAAGTGACGGCGTACGACATACTATTGACTTGTCCAGTAAGGGGCATCTAGCTATACATGACAAAAGTAGGCCTAGAGGGAAAGAATATAAGGGAAGCATTACAGACATGTCTTTTAGACTGGCAGTTTGATGGCGACAGTAAGTCAAGCTAGTAAGAATACTAAGTTCGGGAGAGAATGTAGAAGTCTGTCCTATTTTTCAATCAAGGAAAGATATGGTTCTTGCCTATTGGAAGGAGGAGGTTATTAGAAACTCTAGATGAATGTCAAAAACGTCTTAAAGTGTGCAGTTTTAGTTACACAAGGTGAAGAGCACAGAGATTTACATTATGTCACGCCGATGAGACATATGATGGGTGAATCTGGTTAATTGATAAAAATGATTTGCTTGACATTCGTAATAATAATAATAATAATAATAATAATAATAATAATAATAATAATAATAATAATAATAATAATACACCCTGAGCCTCTACTTTCCTCTTGGTCATAATTTCAACATTTTTGGGCACAACACGTTTCTTTTGTGTTTCAAGTGCCAGCATCCACATGTCTCTTTATGTATCTAATACCAATAGCATTTGTTATTGGATGCTTTGGCTCTGTCGATGGTATTAGATTTGAATGACCTTGGAGGCATTGTCATAGCTTTATGACAAGGATAAAAGGGTAAAACAATAATAATTCAGCATAAAAAATAAAAACAAAATAAAAAAAGAAGGCCAGGCAATCAAAATTTACCAATGTTCCATCGTTCACATGAATAATGTTCATCAGTTTTGCTCAGAATAATATCTTGACATGTTCTACTCTATTCATATTTTCAAGACGTGGTTTGGGCATATTTTGTATAACAGTAATAACAATCAAAAAACCAAAATTCCGCAAGTTTTTGGGAGAAGCGTTGTCTGGGAGGAAAAGTGGACGGAAGAAGAGGAATGGATCGTCGTAGAAGACGCTGAATCCAGGATTTTGAAGAGTGATGAGAAGGTCAATATTAGAAGCAGGCCTACTGGTCAATCACAAAGACAGAAATTGAGAGACATCATAACAGGGGTACACATCAAGAAAGGATTTCCAACTTTAAAGTATGTCAGTCGTAGCCAAAAAATGAATGAAGAAAAAAGAGAACGTTATGGAAAACGTACCTCAATTCCTTACTGCTTTCGTCACGCACTCCTGCTTTTACATGAGATTCAAGCAGTAGAAAGGGAAGAAATAAATCTTCAATTTTGATCAAAGCAAGGGAGCTCTGGTGCACGCCTTCAACAAAAATAAATGATGAGAGAGGCTTAGAGAGGCATAATACTGAATTTTGAAATGAAATGTAAATTTGCTGAGGGTTTTTCCCAAGAATGCCAACAGAGAGAAAGAAACACAACAATCCACCTCTTGAGCACCTTGTGTCACATTACTTCTTTTTCAGAGAGGAAGCCACTACAGAAACGGTTCGAAGAGGAAAAATTGAAGACCAAGGAATGGATCCATACTGCTCCATCAAGGTGATTGTAATAGCATGACAAAAGAAATGTGGAATTCCTCGCATGCTCTAAGTGATTGCTAATGAATGAGATCTCGATCCAGGCTGCGTATCATACAGTGGCAATGAGCAAAAAGAAAAAAAAGAAGAAGAATCTGAAAGTAATCTGACTGGATAAAAGTGTTTAGAGTACGACCCAAATTACATAAGTCCATAAACCAAAGAGGGTAAATCAGAGAACCAATTCAATGTTAAAACCGACCAGTCTCCTCTCCCCTACAACTGACAACAACAAACTAAAAGTTCCACAAAAACATCTTCTGCCGCCATTTCCTGTGATAATAAGCATGACATATGATATTCAACTTATCGACTTCTGAATAGGATTTCAGTTTATAGGAGACATACTCCCCAGAGACCTGAGTACACGTTTTACGCTGAATTGTGTGAAAGGATTTCTTTGAGGAGTGTTTCTCATGGACTTAACATCTGACCACGAAACCTCCTAATGGATACACAAACCACTCCACGTCCTGAACATGGACACCTACACCAACAGGCCACCGTCAACATTGGTGGGTGTCAGTACTCAAACAGGATGTTAATTCCCTATTTTGATTTTCCAGCAACTTGAAAATACAAATTTGTCAGAATGCCATGCCGATGTATCACTACTTTTGAACTTTTGGTGGACTGAAAATACATCTGGAATCAGTCAATTGCTTTTTCTGGGTACAAAAACAGATCCAAGTAATCACCTGGTTCATACTCTAGCTGTGAGGACTGCCAACTGGTCCACAAATTCAACAGTATGAGGTGAGATTTCAGAGTTACAGAGCGATCGGGTGATTGCAAAAAACCCCCATAAATTTCTCACCGGAAGTAAATCGTGACAAACGCATTGTTCGATAATTTGGCAGTCCAATAGCTAGCAAGCATTCGGGGCTCCATATTGCAGCAGTAGTACAAACCAGTGTATGAAATCAGATTTCCCCCTCACTTCTTTCTGCAAGAATCAGGCCACTATGCGCCACTGCTTTAAATAAGAGTGTCATGAGATGACTTATGAAATATTCTTTTCAATTTTCGTATGATGAAGAGTGTGTCTTGGAACTACTCAAAGCCAAACAGTTCAATCACATCCTGTTTTCCTTTTGCTCTTAATTCTAGTTTCATATCAAAAGGCTGCATGGGAAGAGTAGGTTCCACATTGAAGCATCATGACATGTCTCTGATGTTTCAAAGGGAGAAATTGATTGCACACGCCCCATGTTCATTGGGTACATTTTGTCAGGTCTCTTCCGGTCTAATTGTCCTCGTACCTCTTGATTCATTTTATTCAATATTGTATCAAGCTGTCCATGGCAAAACATCCTCTTGAAATTGAGCACAAGAGCTTTTAGGATCTGAATCACCAACAAGATGCAATGAGGTTGAAAACAAGCAGATTTCTACCGTTTATTGATTTCAGATGATCTGAGTGCAAGTAATGATCTGCTGCAATCCATGAAATAATCAATCTTTAAACCATTTCTATCGAAGAGTAATTTGAAACATAGGCAAACGGGTATGGATAACTTGCAACTGTTACTTCCGGAATAGGCTAACTCTTTAGCATAGGCCGATTTTGTGGGAGGTTTTCTTGAGGACTAGAATGTTCAGGCATTACCATTACATCCCAGTAAATTCAATTTTAAATTATCTGCAGTGGTGAAATTTTCTCCATCAACAGAGATATAAAAACTTGAAATATTAAACTGATGGGCTTCAGGCAGCCAAATGCTTGCAGTAAAAAGCTGACATGCAAAAGATGATCAATGGAAGGATAAATACATGAAGTAAAAAGCTGGAATGAATTTTACAGATTGACACAGGGGCGTTGATAACTGACATATACTTGAAACATAAAATATATTGATAGGCTGGAGGGAATTCAATAAGGAAGAGAGAGACCTGCAATGTGGAATTGACAGGCTTAATAGTCTTTAGGAGGGGTAAATACTTGAAATGTGAAGCTGGGTGGAAAAGGCTCACAGAAAATGAAGTCGTTATCACTTCTTGTGACATTCATAACACATCCCAAAATCACAGAAAAATAAAGGTGTCATCACTTCTTATGTACTTCATCGCATGTCCCAAAAATACAGAAAATAAACCAACACTGCAAGCAATGCTTTGATATTCTCCTTAAGACTCACAGAAATAAAGTATACTATCACTGAGTTGGAGAAAAGTGCCAAATGAGTATTTTGCTTAAGTATTATAGGTGTCATCAACTGGTATGGTTAGCTTCCAACCGCCTGAATTTATTGTTGAAATATGAAGCGACTACACTCAAGGTAGATGGATAGGTGGGAAAATCTCGAGATACAACTCTGAAAGGTTTAGGGTAGCCAGATGGCATGGTAAGTAATTGAAACATTAAACTGATAGGATAGGTGCGGAATTATGAGAAGCCAGGTTACTTGGACGATAGAGGAAGTTGGATTAAAAGGGTGCAGACATGAAACAGATAGCAAGTAGTCAGACGACAAAGACAAAAATGACACCAATAGTAAAGTTGAAGACAAATTATGTTTGTCACAGATTTTTAACATCATGAGAAATTAGACTTGGATATCCAGATCCTTCAAATAAATTAACAAAAAGATGGAAAAAATGATTTTTATTTTTCAAATTGGATTTTGAAGGAGTCATAATAGTGCTTTTAAGGTACACTGTCATATGGGCTGTGATGGTGAAACATCTGCTGGTGATGACGGACAAACCGACTACATACAGAGCTGTTACCACAATTTGAGATGCTTGGGAAAATAGGCTGGTCCAGACGATAATGTTTTATGTTCGTTTCAAATGACCGAAAATTAAACTATGATCACTTGGCTGTGATTTTTCTTTTGAGAGGCCAAAATTATATAAAATAAAGGGGTCATTACACGCCACGATGTTCATCGTTGCGAAATCAGAATGATGGAAAAATAGTGACACTGGAACCCGTGATGATCATTATGAGAAACGCACCTGGTAGAAACTTAAAGGTGCCACCAGTTAAATCCAGCAAAACACCGAGTACTCCAAACAGGAACGGTAAACACAGTGAATTCCTCTTTCCCTTTATCAATATGGCTGCCTTGTTTACCGTTCCTATTTGATTACCCGTCCCCTAAAGTGATTATCTTTAAAAAAAACCGGCTTTAACGGCCTTTGTTCAGTTGGTGGGGTTGTTTTTCGTTTTTTAAGACTTGCCGTTTGCCTTCTTGGTGATATTAATTACATAAAATGAAGATGTCTCACCATTTGTGGTGTTTGTTATAAGGAATCCAACTGACCAAAAATAATATTTCACCACAATCCCAGTGATTCACATTGTGAGTGACTAAATGACAGAAACTAAAATAACATCATAATCTGTGCCGTTTATTATGGCATCTACACAGACAGAAATCAAGCATACTATGTCGGAGTTGGTACGGGTGATGAAGATCCTCATTTGCCGAAATCATAATCATTATCAAATTGTGAGATTGAACTGAAATTGGTAGAAATCAACAAGAATGAACACGTCATGGAGAGCATGACAATCCAGCTTTGCTTCACGTCGCTGGATACCCAAAACAGTGAAACGAATACAAAAGTATTTTCTTTTTCTCATAAGGGAAGTAATTGAAATATTACTGAATAGGCAGATGGCATGGCAAGAAATTGAAAGGTTTAAACTGATAGGATAAGAGTAGCCAGATGGAATGGTTGGTAATTGAAGCATTAGATGGTTTGTTTTTTTTAAAAAGCCAGTGAAAATGTTTGATCTTCATCTCAAATGACAGAAAATTAAAATATGATCACTTGGCTGTGGTGTTTCTTATGAGAGGCCAAAATTACATAAAATACAAAGGGGTGATTTTACGTCACGATGTTCATTGTGACTGAATCAGAATGCTAGAAACAAATGTGGTATTACAAACCGTGATGATCATTGTGACAGACTTCCATGGTAGAAATTACAGGTGACAACCACCGGTTTAAATACAGCACAAAACCGGGTTATCAAAACAGGAACGGTAAACACACAGTTAATTCCACTTTCCTTTTAACAATATGGCTACCTTGTTTACCGTTCCTATTTGATCATCGGCCCCCACTCAACAAAACGGGCTATTATGGAAGACACCTTTGTTTATTTGATGGCTTTGTTTTTGTTTGGGGTTTCTGTTTGTTTTTGTTTTTGTTTTGTTTTTTGTTTTTTTGTGGAGGTTTTTTGTTTTTGTTTTTTGGGGGTTTTTTTGGAGAGATGGACGGGGGTCCTTTTTGGTTTGTTGTTTTTTTTTTTTTTTAAGGTAGCTTTTTGTGTTCTTGGTGATGTTCATCACTAGAGACCTAAATTACACATAATGAAGATGTCTCACCACTTGTGGAATTTGTTATAAGGGACCCAACTGACCAAAGATAATAATATTTCACCACGATCCAAGTGATTCACATTGTGAGTGACTAAAATGACATAAAATAAAATACTATCACAATCCATGTCATTTATTGTTGCATCTAAAACCGACAGAAATCAAGTGTACTATTGCTTAGGTGGTACGGGTGATGAAGATCCTCATTTGCCGAAATCATAACCATGGTCAAATTGTGATGGAGAACTGAATTCCTTGAAATCAATAACGATGACTACGCCATAGAGAGCATGGCAATCCAGATTTGGTTTGTTGCAGGGCAGGCAGGATATCAAAAACAGTAATACAAAGATAATTATTTTTCTTTTCCTCATCTGGTAAGGCCAATGAAACTAGAACTAATTCAAGTCTAACACCCGATTCAGCAATTTTTTGCCATGTAATTGATTACCTGCAACATATCCGCCCAATGAGAGAACAAACGACGTGTTTCGTATCCAATGTCGTTTGATGGATAACACATTGACAACAACAATTCGATTGATTTGAAACTCATTTGCTGTAATAAGAATGCTGAAAATGTCTGAGAAAGAACCAAAACCGTCAATTAAGAGAAAATTGACATTAAATCATAGGCGGACTTTTATATTTTTTGAAGATGAACAACACTCATGTCAATACGCTTTTTCTCAAGCGCCCAAGGTGACATTGGTCTGGAAATTTCTAAACGTGTTGCAATGGAGAAAGATATTTTCGCCTTAGCGGAACTTAATGAATGGGAAAGAACAGATGGAGTAATAACGACCCATAGTTGTCAATAATGGAGGCAGTATATCAAAGAGGAACATAATGAATGAGATGGAACTGCATGAGTAACATGGACTCGTGGTTGTCAAAACTGAAGGAAATGTACCTAAGGGAAACATAATGAATGAGAGGGAACAGAGTGAGTAACGTAGATTCGTGGTTGTCAATAATAATGAAGGAAACATAAACAGGGGAAACAGAATGAGTGAGAAGGTACAGAGTGATTAATATGGACTCGTGGTTCTCAACGATAGGCCCTCGTCTCAGACCAAATTCCGTGGCTATAATTTGAGTGAAGTTTTAAAAGCATAAAATGTGAGCCAAATGTTATTCGTTAATCTTTTCAAAGCCTGAGTCAGTTACTTAATATGAACTGTAGCGCTTATTGATAAATTTAAATTGTGAAAATATGAAAATGGCGAGAAAATTAGCATGATTTTGTTTGCATACAAAGTTCATGAATAAAAATTAATGGTGTGGTGTTAAATAAGACCGAAAGTTCCCTAGGCGTTCAAAGTTGGAAATAACAGTCACAATTCAGAGACATAGTGGGTGGGTGCCACAGGGAAATGGTGTTTCTGGGCACATTTCACACTAATAACTTAATTTTAAACAGTCATA
>JAOYNN010115611.1:0-11542 GCA_025770095.1 Goniobranchus kuniei | reverse complement strand
CAACAAACCGCAAAAACAAATATGCGACCATTTACAGAAAGAATGAAACAGATCACACTTCTTTTTTTTTTTTTAAAGCACAAAATAAGATGATTTAGGGAGAAGGTTAGAATCTCGATCTGCTAGAAATAATGACGAACCAAGTCGGTCAGCCATGTTTTTTTTGTTTTCTTTTTTTTTTTTTTGTATCGTATGGCTTTGTAACCCAGCCCTACATGCTCATGTCAGACAGCTTTTCATTGGTCCAGGGTCTACTATCCACTTTGGTATTTTTTTACCCAGGAACAAGTCATCTATCTACTTATGCATAGACCAACTCGGTGTGTATACAGATCTCTATAATCTTAATATGTTACATGAAAAGATTTACGGCTGTGCATGTGTATGAAGCCAAAGCAGGATGCTCTCAGCATATGAAAAGAGGAAAAAGATGGCTCCTTTTGATCCATCAGCCTAGATTCTGTTTTCACTGTCAAGAAAAAAAATGTGGTCAGACAAAACGATTTGTACATATCTGTAATTTAGTTTATCAATATCTCAATCTAGACCAAAACAAAGGTGTTGCTTGACTGCTTGATTTATATTATGAATGCTGTGTGAAGAATGAAGCAGGCGTCTTCCCCTTCAGTCCTTTCAGTCTGGTCAAGTGGTCTGGGTCCCAGACAAAGAAGGCAGGAGCACAGATTAGATATCTCTAATCTGTGGGCAGGTGGCCTTGCCCCAGGCATCATGATCATCCCTCTTACTCTTACGCAACTTACTCATGGGAATGTATAAGACTATTCACAGTGTAATGGGAAAAGACACTTCGTTTTTTTTTTATATGCAAAACTTTGATGTACCCAACTTGTGCCCTCTTAAGGAAGTCATAATGAACTTTTCATATTTCTATTGAAATGTTTCAAATGTGTTAATCATTTAACAAAAACAAAAACAAAACAAAACAAAACCTTAAGTAAAATACCTCTTCCTCCCCTTCTCCTCATCCCTCTGAGGAGACAAGAGAGTTTGATAGAAATTGAGAGCAGAGGGTACACAAGAGAAGATCTCACTCATTTTGGCTCTTTCAACATGCATGGTGAGTTGAGCTGAGATGACCTTGACCGTCATAGTCGAAAAGAGCCCTAAAACACCAAACAAGCTAACAAACATGGGGAGATTTGGCATTGGGTCTAATCTAATTATTTCAGTTGAGGATACCAAAACACACAAGGCAAATATGTACAGGATATGTATATTTTGAAAAGGTATGCCTGTGGATGAAGATCATGAAAATGACTTCCTTGTTCTATTTATTACAAAACAAATCATAGTGAACAAAAAGGGACTGAAAAATGATTGGGTTCAAAAATCATTTATTCAAATTGGTGGAAGGAAAAAGATACGGCAAAGAAAATAAGTAAATTTGGATCATGGAAGAAGACATTAATAATTTTTAAAAAAGGAAAAGAAAAAGACATATGAGTTGAAAAAGGACAAAGATTGCATTTATTGATTAATTTATACATGTATAAGTTTCAGTATTATGATTATCGTCAATTAGTTGGGTTTCTTCTTTATCTATGTTTGCTTCTTTGGCTAGTGTCGTAAACAGCATGGTATAAGATCAAAGAAAAAAAATCAAGTTATAATTGAGACCACAGGCAGTCACCAAATAGTAAAAATCAACAGGCGTTAGGAAAAGAAATATAACTATAAGCCAAAGCAATCAGATGATATTACAACATTTATCTGTAGGCTATCTGTACATAACCCACCAAAGGGCGCTGTAGCTAAATGGTGTCATTTGACTCCTGACCAGAAGTCAGCAGGTTCGATTCTCGCTATAGACACTTGCGTTTTTTCCTTCAGCAAGAGAATTTTCCTTGTTGGTTTTATTTGACACAGAAGAAAATGGATACAACCTTGGCTGAACAAGTACTATCCAACAGATTATCATCCTTTTCAGAGAGTGATCAATAAATTCTGTCAGTGTCCACTTCATTCTATAGAAACAAGGATAAGTTCCGGCCCAATAAGCTGATAGAGCTCTGAATGACTACATACATAGCCTACCATAAGAATTAAAAAGAAGCTGGTCTTAAATTTTTTAATATTCCCTTTAGTCAAAGTAAAATTCCCTGAGGGCTAGGGATAAAAGAACAGGATCATATCACTCTTTATACAAGATGCCAAAGTGTTACAGGTTTAGTCCAAGCCAGTCCTAGTACATATTCTAATTCTAGAGTTGAGCATACATGGGGATCATTGTTAACAGAGTCTTTCCCAAGGACTCCACGGCATACCCAATAGTGTCAGGATTCAAATCACCAATGCCTTAACCGCTCAGCCACTGAATGAGGCACTCTTGAAATCCTTGTAAAAAGTTTTTATGTTTCTTTGCTGTTTAAGGGGGGTCATTCCAACTTTTTAAGTCACCTCATTACCCATGGGAAATGTAACACAAAAAGCTTGTTGAAAGTGAGAACAAAAGTAGCAGAAGTAGGTTTCAGACGGATATGAATCAATATAAATGAAAAAAAAAATCGTTTGAGCATTAAGTAAGTACAGCCCCATAATTTTAATACAAAAACAATTGGAATTGAAATCAAGCTATGGAATTTTTACATCGCAAAGTGCAGAAATACTGGTAATGGTAACCTAAAGATCACTTGAACTACATAAATAATCTATGTACATAAAGTGACCTTTTGTCCAGCCTATTTCAAGACCATGGTCCTTCTCTAGATAAATTCATCATCTTCACAGGTTGTGATGATTCACTCCGGTGATCATATATTATGCGTAGAGCCAAACAAATAATATTTGATTTCTGAAAGAAACTTGATCAGTTTCAAAATAAACTATCATTGATGAGAGAGAAAGACATGTTGGTGAATATAAATATTTAGAAAGGATCTCGCAATTGTATATTACGCAAAACCAAACAAATGACATTCAATTTCTAAAACAAATTTGATCAGTTTCAAGTCAAAACTATCATTGATGAAAGAGAAAGAAAGGTTAGTGAATAAAAATTTTAAAAAATGTCTTCAACACAAATCTAAATAATAACAACAATGACGACAACAACAACAACAACAACAACAACAAAAGGTTTACAATGTCTGTATACTCTGTGTAAAATAAATTATTATTTTCCAAAGTCGAACATTGAAGGTTTTATTTTTCCCCTTGATATGTTGGTCCTGGAGTCAACCAATTATAAGAAAGGTATCATCTGAGAAAAACTCTTTAACTTAAGCCTTAAAGATCATTGTTGAATATTAACAAAGTTCAACTGGCTGTATTTTGCACTCAACAAACAAAAGCTTCTTCATCATTAGATATAGTACTATTTGATTCCGTTTTTTCCTTTCTTCAACAAAGAGCACTTTATGTCTGAAATAATCCTCATCTGTTTATTCATGAAATAAGAATTTTAAATAAGATTACAAATGATCCACTGCATATGTATGTATAACTTTAATAAGGTAAAACTCTCAGTGTCTGTAATTATTTAATCAGTATGGGCTTCCAGGATGTATCAAGATGCATTAAATTAAAAAACAAAAAATCTCCAGGTGTATTCCCAACCACAAAGAGGGGTAGTCAAGCCTGCAAACACACACATATTTTTCTGAGGTTTTTGAATATTTGATTTTTGGCATTTATGGCTCTTTTCGACTACAAAAGTCATCTCAGTGCCCAAGGAAAAAGTAAGATGAAAGGCCAATTTAAAGTAAGAGAATAGAAGTAGTAGAAAAGATTTTCAGATGAGGAGAAGTAGCCAAAAAGGGAAACAGGCATTTAAAATAAACATCAATAGGCATAATGCATAAAATAAAATAACTGTACTAAAAATGGAGATAATTTACAAATAAAAAAAATATCATCTTCTAAAAAAAAGAAAAAACATATCTAATTAATAATGACTCTCAAGCCCCAAACTGTGCATGAAATAACCACTCAGCATTTACTACTGCCCTTTGTCTATATAAGTACTTGGTCCATCTAGATGGCAACTGACCCAGATAGTATTCTTAAGTCATGCAATGAACACGAATGGGGAATAACCACTGAATAATGCCTACTTTCTCCTCCCAGCAAATCTTTTCCCCCCTGACAATACAAAAGAGAGCCTGACAGAAGAAAACAGATAAGAGAAGAAGCTCTCACTTAACTTTTACTTGGCTCTCACGAGATATGGGGAATATTGGCACTGGTACTTTTCTGAGGGGGTATTGTACACTGTAGACATACAAAAATGATGACGGTACAGTGTTTGCAATTCTGAACTGTAATCAGTCAGTCTGAATCTAATGCTTGTCATAGAAATGATTGGAATTTGGAAGTAATGTATGAGATACAATAAACAAAAAGAGGACATTTAGACACATAAAAACATCCACTGCTTGGTTGACAACAGTGGTAAGAACACCAATGTGTTTATTATAAGAACACACAGGAATTTAACCACTAGCGTCCATATAAGCTGTAAGCATTGTAATAATAGTAATCATAAAGAAAACTTGACAACATTAATCTAAGAACACACATGGTTGTGTTATAATATGGCTCTTTAACCACTAGTGTCATTATAAGTGGTAAGCAATGTTATAATATTAATAAGAAACAAAACTTGACAGCACTTGTAAAAACACATTGTAACATAGCTCTTTAACCACTAGTTTCCTTATAAGCGATAAGTACTGTAATAATACTAATAAAAAACAAAAATTGACAACACTTCTGAGAACACACCTTGGTGTTTTATAACAACACATAGGTCTTTAACTACTAGTGTTCTTATAAGTGGTAAGTACTGTAATAAAATTAATATGAAAAAAAAATTGACAACACTAGTAAGAACACACATGAGTGTGTTATAAGAACACAAAGGACTTTAACCCCTTGTGTCCTTATAAGAAGTGAGCACTTGAACAAGAAACAAAGAAGTCCAAATCTAAATCTATTTAGAAGATATTTTCTAATCAGGATAAAAAAAAAATCAACTTGTTCCTATATCCCAGCTGTTATTTCTGCACATGTACATACAGACTTAAAAATGGATGGAATAGCAGTAAATATATTAACAGTAACAGGTACACCGTCCTGAAATTAAAACAGAGGTAGCCTAAGCACATAATTCACTACAAAATAATGACTCTGGAGATTGTAATTAATTGCACTCCACTCATAGGAAGGTTTTATTTATTTATCTGGGGGTTTAGGGCTCAGTTCGACAGTAAAGGTCTTCTCAGCGCCCATGGAAAAAGCAAGACGAAAGACTTGTTTAAAGTAACAGAGAGAACAGAAGTATCAGAAAAGATTTTCAGGTTAGGAAAAGACATTGCTACAATAGGAAGCATACGTTTGAAATAATAAACATAAAATAACCTAAAGGATACAAGGAGATATGATTTACACACAATATAAAACCATCATCTCTCTTCAAAATTTAATTAGCAATATAATGTAACCAGAAAACCAAATGAAGAGATAATTTACAGACAAAAAGTTATCATCCCTCTAAAAAAACATAACTAATTAACAATGGCCATCAAGCCCCTAGCAGTGCATGCGATAGCTACCAAGGATTTTCTGCCCTTTGTGTACAAAAGTACTTGGTACATCTAGATAATAGCAAGTGACCCCGATAGTACTTTTAAGTCACACAATACACATGAATGGGGGACAGCCACTGAGTAATGTCTACTTCTCTCCTCCAGCAAAACTCTCCCCTCTGAGGACACAAAAGAGACCCTGACAGAAGGAGAAAGATGAGAGAACAAGGTTCCACAAGGTATCATGGAAAGGTGTGCATTAACTTATTATCAATCCAGTATACACAATATATAAACATGTATGTTAATGTATTCAAGGATGTTGATGTATTCCTTGATACAGAAGCAAAGATACAATATAAATCATTATCAGAAATGAGGTCTAACTGAAAATGAAATGCGATTAAAAAAAATAGTGCTGTTGAAAATGAAATATGATTTTTTCAAAATAGTGCTAATAATAAATAGTTAATATAAGTTTGATGAGCCCCAACTGTTTATGAGAAAAAAAGCACACAATTTGAATTTGTAAAACAGTTTTCACAAAAAAATCTGTCATCACTTAACATATGAAAAAAATCAATTACAAAATGGCACTCTCTTAAAATGAAAAACATTTTTTTTTAAACTGCTGTTCAATTTGATTAGCAGAAAAGAAAAACAAAGAAAGAAAAGGCAAAAAACAAAACAAAAACAACTACAACAAAAGAAAACACCCTGAACAAAGGTATTGCAAACAGTGACAATTTCCAGCAAGCATAACTTTTCTTACCTTCAATTCCTTCCTTCTTCTGACATCAGTCAAGAAATTACACGAAATTCTTTATAACAAGCAACATACTTATATATACTATTTCTAGTTGACTCTTACTTCAAGCAGTCTAACTAGATTCTCAGCCTCGACATACAATCTTCATATTGCAGTACTGTATGAACCATGCTACTCAATGGTCATGTTATAGTTATACAGAAACCTAACAACGGGTCGTCCAGATGGCAATGAATATTCATATCAGTTTTTCAAGCTCATTTTGTTAGGTATTGTAATGGTAAATATAAGGACAAACAAAGCTCACTCCTCTGTTCAAATATTTAAAAACAAAAGCAAAAAAAACCCAACCAAAACAAATCATCAAATATACCATTATACTCAGATCATAAATAAATGATCGCAAAAGTCCTCCGAAAAAAACCTGTTATATCTCAAAGACAGGAGAAGGTTAAAAAAGAAAAAGGTGGAGAAGGAGGAAAAGAGGAGTAGGAGGAGGAGGAGGAAGAGGAAAAGAAGAAGAAGAAGAAGAAGAGGAAGAAGAAGAAGAAAAAGACAAATAAAAACACAAATCAAAGATTCAAATCATTTAAGAACAGTTACCAGTCAAGCTATCCCGACCATTTGGATATAACGTCACAAGCCACACAAATTAGACAATTCACAAATACAATAAAACCTTGTTACACCCCCCCTTCCCCCCCCATACTGCCAATCTCACCATACTGCCAACTTTCGTCTAGTGTGGAATGGCTGCAATGCTAAAGTAATGGGGATGCGTTTTATACCGCCATCCGCCAAGGGTGAATCTGGAACAGCCCTTATAGTTTTATAATAATATGCGCCCCGTTATACCGCCAACCCAAAAGATAGATCTACAATGCCAGTGGCCCTATTGACTATTATATATATAACTATGACTTATTAACCATTCAGCTGATGCGATCACAGACTTGTATAATACAGTACATGAGAAAACTGCATAATAATGCTTGGGACTTCATGTATCACCCATCCAAGTCTAGATAGGTTTACTAGCTTAATATGTGATCGTGTGACTATTACAATGCACTTGCGTTGTGGTTGCATGATTTGGGTCATTAGCAAAACAACGCCATTATGCGAATGATGGACTAGGCTACATTCCATGATGTGGGATCGTGGCAAGTGGCACTGGTACGGGAATAGCACTTTACTGTCATTCTGACACGAAGGGAAAATGAACTACAATCAATAGATTCAACCTTTCCCACCTCACCTACCTCCAACTTTCCAGTACATCGGACCGGACGATATGTAACACGTCTTGACGATTATACTCGATGTGCATGTAGTATTAGTTAGGAATGCCATTGGAGTATAACATGAAGACTTAACCATTTATTCCTCAGGTCATGTACTGATGGGGTGGGGGAGTTGACATAACAGGCCTTATAGATGCATTGGAATCAGCATTGCCATTGTATGCTGTTAGTTTTAGCAGCGTGCATCAATAAACGCATAACCTAGATCTAGTAAACCTGCAACACACTGAGAAATAGATTTAAATACATCATTCCCTGTAGGCCCACTTCAGCATTGTACCGATGGGATAGCCTACCACAATGGAGGAAAAAACTATCTCATTTGTCTGTCTGATAGCAATAAAGAAAACGCAGAACAGTTTAAAAAAACCACAAAAACATACAATAAATAATATATACAAAACCAACACAAAAACCCTTTAGACGAGACTTAAACATACTGTATCAGTTGTATGTGTGTGTAGGAGGGGGGAGGGGAGCCCATCACTGACATCATGACTCAAGGGACGCTATTCTATGTATTACATTGTGTGTCAGTAATACAATTTTCATTATACCGCTACACTCATTATACCGCCAAGATTGCTGATGTCCCAAAGTTGACGGCATTACAAGGTTTTACTGTAGATAATTTGAAAATTCAATACCTCCTATCTATTTCCAGTACCATTACATAATATGGATGACAATTTACAAGTACATGAATATACAAATAAATATGCATATATACTAAAAATATTGTCGATGCTTTCAGATTCAAGATAAAAGATGTGCCCATATGCAGCACAAAGAGACTAGAACTTATTTACTAGAAGTTGTCAGTCAATTGATTAAAATGGGTGAAAAAAAATTTCCAGACACTAAATATAAATTACTTAGCATTTAACAGACAAATATCTCAGATCAGCTTTGGCATGAAAGTATTAAAGATATACTTCAAAAGATATTCACATACATGTACTACAGACACAAATCAAAAGGCTCTGATTTTGGTCGAGTACATAAAGCAGCACCAAATTGACAAAATCGACAAGATGGCAGTAACATACGATACATTCAATGCTGGAGACTCAGACGACATGAGGACATAATATAGATCTCTGTAACCTCTGCATTACAGAAGTAAAAAAGTTTACAGTATAGAGAACATAAAACGAAAAAGAGAGGGTTTCATTCATAATTCAAAAACAAAGTGAAATGCAAAACTAAACCTTGAAAGCATTCTGATACATCAACCCAATGTTTCTATTTCTGGTGGGTAAAATGCAAAAAGCTAAAAAGTTTTCTACATTCCAACACTCAACTTGTCGTATTCATAAATCAGAGACATTAAACATTTGAGATCACAGAGACTGGCAGCAAATTGTGTTAGGATAAAGTAATTCTAATTTATGGTGATTATTCTTATGGGTGCTTATGATATATACATCTATCTTATAATCCACAGAGGACATCATACCGGCGTACTACTCTACTTGTAAACCTTTCATCAATTTAAGTTGAGAATGAGTGTAAAACTATGGTCAAAGAATGTAGTAAACGATGACTGTCGATTACTTTGCAATATTGATATAATAATATGCAAAAGATTTTACTATGCTTACTATGCTTCCAGAGAGATAACAATAAATGACACATATAATAATTTTATCACATCCAAATATGGCAAGCAGAAACAAAATAAACAATAAAAAATTATATGTAGATTCGGATCCTGACAAATCTTACTTAGGTCGCACATCTTATAACCACAGAATCCAAGCCTGTAGAATGTTTTTCACACCAGGCAGGAAAAGCAAACTTAGGCTCTGTGAGGCAGTGCTATGCTTTAAAAAAGGAAAATATTCCTCAAGAACCTTTTTTCTTACATTTCTGACACCTCTCAGGAGACCAGGCTTCACTGAGGTGCCTCATATACAAGCACTGTCTTTAAAATGATGAAATAAGAAAACAAACTTCTACCAGCAGGTGGTACCCAATTATGCTGAGTGAAGAAGTGTTAGGCTTTCAGAACAGGGAATATTTCTTATCATGTCGTGCTTTTACATAAAAGTTTTTACATCTCCCTGAAGACCAAGCTTCACTGAGGTTCTTTGTGCCAAAGCATGGCCTTCATCAAATGATGAAAGGCACAGACAGCTTTCTGCCATTTTCTCTCATCACTTCATTCTCTGCAAGGTGATTTCTTAGTGTAATTGAAACACTTGAATTGGTGATGGTGATAACTCTGACAAAAAGAAAGCCATTATTCATTATTCACTCATTTATTGCAATGAGCAAACATCATCCCACTGCTGGATGAAATTAAAACAGGCCTAAACTAATAAAGCTTTATTGGAAAAGTGGAAATATATTTCAAAGGGAATATGAACAACGACATAAATTTCTATCAGTAGTAAGCATAAATCAAAATCATCTTAAAAAATTTTTCACTCTGGACTGCAATGACTTTTTAATGGACGCGCACTTTATTTTTTGTTTTGAGTATGTTTTCATTTATTAAGATTTGGATCTAATGATGTGAAGAATTCTCAATTCATTATCATTATTAACTGCATTATTATTATGATTATGATTATTATTATTATTACAAGAACCCCTGCTTCGGAGTCGCGGGTTGCACCCCTCTCTCTCTCTCTCTCTCTCTCTCTCTCTCTCTTCCAATCCTCTTACAGGACGTTGGCTCCTGAACTTTGTAGGTTGTGCCTAGATTCTATAAATAGCATGTTATTGGGTTTACCCGATAGATAGGACAGGCGTAACTCCGAGGCAATTACTAAGGGGTTTGATTTGTGGGTTACAAAAAAAACAACAAACTATCTAAAACAAAAAAAAATAAAGACCTTCTCTTTTATTGTCGAGTATAGCCAGTTCTATGAAGTTAATTATTTTAGTAATGTTAGTGTCCTTAGCTAATTTTTCAATGTCTCCATTCAGGTGCATAATTCAAAACAAAATCACGCATTCTCCTCTTCCACTCTTTATATATATAGGATTACTATTATCATCAATATTTTTATTATTATTGTTATGATTGCAACACACCACCTCTTTCTGCGGTTAAATTATGAGTCCCTTCCTCAAGACAAACTGAGACTAGAACCATTTGATTCATATGTTTTGGGGTGTTTCTTTCTCAATTCCTGCCTTAATCTCTGATGAAATTTACTGCATTTTACTTAGGATAAAACTCGGTGGAATCTAGAACAAAATTGATCAATAATTGGACCAGTCACTAAGTCATGATCCCCAATAAAAGAAAATGAAAAAGACAAGAACAGAAAAGTGGATGGTATATCACTGTGGACTCTGATTTTGAGCCGCCTAACACAGATCTTATCTTATTTATGCAACAATGCGAGCTGAGACCTAACCAAGAAATATACTCCTTTTCTCCACTATCTAGTAGTGCTGGGCCGACACCTGGTTTCTGAAGCTGGTTAACTGGATTTCCCAGATTTAATTCAGTGGTTAACTGGATCTTGATCTGGATTTTAGGTCATGGTACAATCAACGCGATTTAGATCAGAAACTGACTCACTGATTTGGTTTAACGATTTGGTAGACCAACGTGATCTAAATCTGAAACTCATCTCACTGATTTGGTCCCACGATTTGGATTGTTCATGCTGGAGAGCGAGAGCTAGCATGAGCGTGCACGACAGGCCTATGCTGTACATTATGGCTAATATAAGGCTATAGGGCTTACCTATGGGTCTTCTCGTCACAACACGACACATAAAACATGCGAAGAGAGGAAGAAAAAGGAGAGAACGGCTTGATTGAAGTTTAACCTGTTGATCTAGATGGTGAAAGCAAGTCAAAATCTAAGTCGAAATCCGGGCCGAAACGGGTCAGGCCTATAAACTGGATATCCAAGCAGAAAAGATGACTGGTTATCCAAACCTTAAGGGGGAGGGTGG
>JAOYNN010115500.1:0-11542 GCA_025770095.1 Goniobranchus kuniei | reverse complement strand
ATATGACGGTCTTATAGAACACAAATAATATCGCCAATCCCTGCTTTCAGTCAATAATATGACGGTCTTATAGAACACAAATAATATCTCCGATGCCTGCTGTCAGTCAATAATATGACGGTCTTATAGAACACAAACAGTATCGCGGATGCCTGCTTTCAGTAAGTTATATGACTGTCTTATGGAACACAAATAATATTGTAAATGCCTGCTTTCAGTCAGTAATATGACGGTCTTATAGAACACAAATAATATCGCCGATGCCTGCTGTCAGTCAATAATATGACGGTCTTATAGAACACAAACAATATCGTCGATGCCTCCTTTCAGTCAGTTATATGACAGTCTTATGGAACACAAATAATATTGTAACTGCCTGCTTTCAGTCAATAATATGATGGTGTTACAGAACACAAATAATATCGCCGATGCCTGTTTTCAGTCAATAATATGACGCTCTTATAGAGCAGAAATAATATCGCCGTTGCCTGCTTTCAGTCAATAATATGACGGTCTTATAGAACACAAATAATGTTGCAAATGCCTGCTTTCTGGTAGTAATATGACGGTCTTATAGAACAGAAATAATATCGCCAAACCCTGCTTTCAGTGAATAATATGACGGTCTTATAGAACAGAAATAATGTTGCAAATGCCTACTTTCTGGTAGTAATATGACGGTCTTATAGAACACAAATAATATCGCCGATGCCTGCTTTCAGTCAATAATATGACGGTCTTATAGAACACAAATAATATCCCAAGTGCCTTCTTTCAGTCAGTAATATGACGGTGTTATAGAACACAAATAATACCGCAAATGCCTGCTTTCTGGTTGTAATATTACGGTCTTATAGAACGCAAATAATATCGCAAATGCCTGCTTTCAATCAGTAATATGACGGTCTTATAGAACACAAATAATATCGCAAAATGCCTGGTTTCTAGTAGTAATATGACGTTCTTATAGATCACAATTGATATTTCAAATGCCCACTTTTTGGTAGTAATATGACGTTCTTATAGAAAGCAAATGATATTGCAAATGCTAGTTTCTGGTAGTAATATGACGTCTTATAGAACACAAATAATATTGCAAATTCCCGCTTTCAGTAAGTAATATGACGGTCCTATATAAGAATAATAATATTGCAAATGCCTGCTTTCAGACAGTAATATGACGGACTTATAGACCACAAATGATGTTGCAAATGCCTACTTTCTGGTAGTAATATGACGGTCTTATAAAACACAAATACTATCCCAAATGCCCGCTTTCAAGCACTTATATGACGGTCTTATAGAACAATAATGATATCCCAATTGCCTGCTTTTACTCAGTAATATGACGTACTTATACAACACCAATCCTATTGCAAATGCCTGCTATCTGGTAGTGATATGACGGTCTTATAGAAGACAAATAATATTGCAAAGGCCAGCTTTCAGTCAGTAATATGACGGCTTTATAGAACACAAATGATATTGCAAATGCCTACTTTCTGGTAATAATATGACGGTCTTATAAAACACAAATAATATCCCAAATGCCTGCTTTCAATCAGCTATATGACGGTCTTATAGAACACAAAAAATATCCAAAATGGCTGCTTTCAGTCAGTAATATGACAGTCTTATAGAACACAAATGATATCCCAATTGCCTGCTTCTTGTCAGTAATATGACGTACTTATAGAACACAAATGATATTGCAAATGCCTGCAATCTGGTAGTTATATGACGGTCTTATAGAAGACAAATAATATTGCAAATGCCTGCTTTCAGTCAGTATTATGACGGCTTTATAGAACACAAATGATATTGCAAATGCCTACTTTCTGGTAGTAATATGATGGTCTTATTAAAAAAAAATACTATCCCAAATGCCTGCTTTCAATCAGTTATATGAAGGTCTTATAGAAAACAAATGATATTGCAAAAGCTAGTTTCTTGTAGTAATATGACGGTCTTATAGAACACCAATAATATCGCAAATGACTGCTTTCAGTCAGTAATATGACGTACTTATAGAACACAAATAATGATATTGCAAATGCCTGCTTTCAGTCAGTAATATGACGGCTTTGGAGACCACAAATGATATTCCAAATGCCTACTTTCTGGTAGTAATATGGCGGTCTTATAAAACACAAATAATATCCTAAATGCCTGCTTTCAATCAGTTATATTACGGACTTATAGAACACAAAAAATATTGCAAATGCCTGCTTTCAGTCAGCAATATGACAGTCTTATAGAACACAAATAATTTTGCAAATGCCTGCTTTCAGTCAGTAATATGACTTTGTTATAGAAACACAATTGATATTTCAAATGTCTGCCTTTTGGAAGTAATGTAACGTTCTTATAGAACACACATGATATTGCAAATGCCTGCTTTCAGTCAGTAATATGACGGACTTATAGAAAACAAATATATTGTAAATGCCGCTTTCAGCCAGAAAAATGACGGTCTTATAGACCACCAATGATATTGCAAATGTCTGCTTTCTGGTAGTAATATGACGTTCTTATAGAACACAAATAATTTCGCAAATGCCTGCTTTCAGTTAGTAATAATACGGTCTTATAGAACACACATAATATTGCAAATCCCTGTTTTCAGTCAGTAATATGACGGTCGTATAGAACACAAAACAGTTAGCAAATGCCTCCTTTCAGTCAGTAATATCACGGTCTTATAGAACACAAACAATATCCAAAATCCCCGGTTTCAGTCAGTAATATGACGGTCTTATTTAACACAAACAATTTCACAAATGCCTGATTTATGTCGGTAATATGACGGTCTTATAGAACAAAAATAACATCGCCAATGCCTGCTGTCTGTCTGTAATATGACGGTCTTATAGAACAGAAATAATTTCGCAAGTGCCTGCGTTCTGGTAGTAATAAGACGGTCTTATAGAACACAAATAATATCCCAAATGCCTGCTTTTAGTCAGTAATATGACGTACTTATATAACGTAAATGATACTGCACATGCCTGCTTTTTGGTAGTAATATGACGGTCCTATAGGACACAATTAATATAGCAAATGCCTGCTGTAAACCAATAATATGACGGTCTCACAGAACAGAAATAATCTCGGAAATACCTGCTTTCAGTCAGTAATATGAGGGTCTTATAGAATCAAAACAATATTGCAAATGCCTACTTTCAGTCAGTAATATGACGGTCTTATAGACAACATATGATATTGCAAATGTTTGCTTTCTGGTAGTACTGTGAAGTTCTTATAGAACACAAATAATATCGCAAATGCCTGCTTTAAATCAGTAATATGACGGTCTTCCAGAACAGAAATAATCTCGGAAATGGCTGCTTTCAGTCAGTAATATGACGGTCTTATAGAACACAAATGATATTGCAAATGCCTGCTTTCTGGTACTAATATGCCGGTCTTATAGATCACAAATAACATCCCAAATGCCTGCTTTTAGTCCGCAACATGACGGTCTTACAGAACACAAATAATATCGCAATTGTCTGATTTCAGTGTGTAATATGACGGTCTTATAGAACACAAAACAGTTAGCAAATGCCTCCTTTCAAACAGTAATATGACGGTCTTATAGAACACAAATAATATCTAAAATCCCTGCTCTCAGTCAGTAATATGACGATCTTCTAGAACACAAATAATACCGCAAATGCCTGGTTTCTAGTAGTAATATGACGTTCTTATAGAACACATTTGAAGGGGTTAGAAGAAGAAGGGGTCTAAGTCCATTTTCGAGGAAATGGAGTTAGACCTTCCAACGCCATCTAAATGAAATCATCTCTATAAATAGAACACCCCTGACCTAATATCTGGCCCCAAAGCTCCAAAAATAGCAAAAGAGTTTCATCATCCTTAGAATAAGAAGGTACCTAAGTCCAATGATGGACTTAAACACCTTCTTTTTCGATCTCTCTCTCCAAACAACATGGCCGCCGCCATTGTGTTGTGTGGTGCTCAGACCAAGTTCGTGCTGATTTTGCAGTAATAACAGCATTGATGGTAAGTCACCATTTGTTTATAGTAAAGTGAGATGAAATAAAGTTTTACAACTTGCTAATAGTATTCAATGTTGCTGCCTTTCAACATACTGCGATCTTTTGTGCTGGGTGGACTTGAACCCCCTCTTCATCTTCGCATCTTTACAAAGGCTGTATAAAAGTAAAAAAGCTTGATTTAATATCCCTGATATTGTGACACTTATTTAGAGCCATTAAGGTTTTGTCATTTCATAGAATGTATTTAGATCTATCTAGAAGTACACAATCTAACTCTAACGAATCTCCCAAGTTCTCCACATCTATTAATAATATGTTTTACACCATGTTGCAGACACCCAAGCAATGGATGCTGAAAGCGCTTTAGGGCTTCTTTTGGATATGTTGGACCAGCCTGGACCTTCCTCTGAGGCTACTGAAAGATCACAAGATGTTGCCAGTGTAGAACCCACTTTGACAGTTGAGAAAGCAGTGCAGATTGCAAGGTAACAGATTGATCTGTGTTGTGGCATACTGTAGTTAGTCAACGTATAAGAAAACGTATTTGAATAGATAGTACCTACCTAAAATGAGCCACAAAAATTTGCTTAAAAGCTTCAGGTATACATGATACGCAACATGCATATTAAAATAGGGTCCAAATAGGGTTCACATTATGTCTTAACCAGCTTTAGGGGACAACACTACAGATGATGCTTTTTGAGCTTTAAAGGGCCCAGCATTGGGTTATATAGTAGTTTTGAGGTTCAAATGGATACAATATGACATGACAATGACCACTTCACCATTTTATGCTAATTAGTTGGCGGCCATATTGGATTTTATTACACCTAGGGGTGCAAACATCTCAACCATTTATAGAGGTATAGGGTTGTAATTTGCACACAGACATAAGCTCAAATAAATATTGGCCTCCCGAGCAATGGTTAAGTAGCGACGAGGGAGGGGAGGTATAGATCTAAGGTAATATAAATTTTAATAAAGATTTGTTTCTTTCTGCTGGCATACTACCCTCATACAGGTACACATTCACACCAAACCACTCACTTTTACACACACACACACACACATACACACACAATACACATACACAGGGCTCACACACGCTTTGATGCACATGCAACATAGTATGCTCACATACACAAAACATTGCACACGCACACAAATGAATAATGACATTGTCATTTAAACATGTCTGGTGGTGACAAATACAAACTCTAACACAAACCACAAAATTCAATCTCACAACATGATTTGATTATCAAACAGACACGTGCACCTACTGACTGCATACCATCCTAAGTTCCCAACAAAACATTCTTTTAGATAATAATAAATAATGCTCGCTTACATAAGCTTGGCATTATCATTACAAGCTTCCTTCGTTGGACTCAAAAGTATTATTGCTCTGTCTCTGTCCTTCTAGGTCCAAACAGCTACAGGCAAAGGCTTCTCGGGATCAGTCTGATCTGTCATCTAGCGATGAGTCATCTGCTTCAGAAGATTCAGACGAATCCGATTATGTACCAGACAGCACGGACACCAGTTTGAATGAGAGTGCTTTGTCACCAAATATTGTAGCAGATATCGATCATAATGCTGAAATCGTTGAACAACAAAATCAAGAGGCATCTCCTGCCAACGTTGTCAAATGCCGGAAACGAAAGAGAAATCCTCAGACATGGAAACACAACGTGAGGAAGAGTAGCATAGCAGCAGGAATTCCTTACAACAACTACAAAGGCAATCCGGTGCCAGGGAAAGCCATTGGAAACAGTTGCTCTTGCAAAAAGAAATGCTTTGAAATCCTGGGACAAAATACCATACAGCAAATTTTCGAGAGCTTTTACAAACTGCCGTCCAAAAATGTCCAGGATGCTTTGTTATTTGGATGTATAAAATCCAAGCCACCTGCCAGAAGACGCCCAAGGGATGGTAGTAAGGGCAATGTAAGATCACAAACCTTTACCTATACAGTGAACTCAGTGAATGAAGGTGAAAAAGAAGTGTGCAAGGAGGCGTTTATGAACATCTTTGCAATTGGGAAAAAACGTCTGTGTAGGCTCAAGGCCTCAAAAGTTGGATGTGCCCCACCAGTTGACAAGAGGGGGATGCATGGAAAGCATGTGAGAAAATCTGAAGAACTGCGACAGCAAGTAAAGGACCATATCAAGTCTTTCCCCAAAGTCCAGTCTCATTATTCAAGGCATGACAATCACAACAAACACTATCTTCACCCTGATCTGAACATCAACAGGATGTGGCTGCTTTATCTAGAAAAATATGAGCCAATGGAAAGAGAAAAATATGCCAGAAACGAAGAGAAACAGATGAAACCGGACGTGACTTATAGTTTCTACAAAGACATATTTTTCTCTGATTTCAATCTGGGATTCGGAAGACCTAAAAGCGACACATGCTTAACCTGCGACCGCATTGCTACATGCCTCCAATCCCCAAATCTACAGGATGAGGAGAAAAACACATTAACAAAAGAAAAGGAGTTACACTTGCGGAAGGCGGAAAGTGCTTATAAACTGCTCTCCGAGAAATGCAAACTGGCTAAAAGAGACCCAAAGTATGATGTTTTTACATTTGACTTCCAACAAAATTTACCATGTCCAAATCTTTCTCTCAGTGACATATTTTACGCGAGACTTTTGTGGACGTACAACTTTGGTGTACATGATTGCTCAACTGATGACGGTATCATGCATGTGTGGAGTGAGCACACAGCAGCGCGGGGGTCATCTGAAGTGTGCAGCTCTCTATTGAAAACTGTTCTGGACAGGAAAAAGGGGGACCATCTTGTCTTGTTCAGTGACGGGTGTGGGGGTCAAAACAAAAACAAGACTATGAATTTTTTTTGCCAGAGGTTGGTTGAGATGGATGCCTACAAAAGTATTGATCATATTTTTCTGCAGCGTGGACATACTTTCCTGCCCAATGATAGGGATTTTAGCTCAATCGAGCTGAGGAAAAGGAAAGAGATGCCCCTTATCCCAAAGGAATGGGTTAAGATCATCAAGGAAAGCCGTCTGAGCAAACCATTCATCGTCAATGAGATGACAAAAGATGACTTCTTTGACTTCAAGAAGGCCTCTGATGCCACCATAAAGTCCTCATGGAAGTCAGACACAGGGCAGCCAATAAGGTATCGGGATGTGATGTGGTTCTCCTACGGCCAGTCTGATGAATTGGATGAGGGGTCTGATCAAACTATGTCAGTGGAGCACAAAGGGCAGGTCTGGTGTCGCTACTCATGTTCCCAATTTGAGAGTTGGAAAAAAGTGTCAATTTTCAAAAGGAATCAAACAGCCATGGTGGATGTGCCTTTGAAGTACACTCAACCCCTTGGCATTAAGGGGCCCAAACTAAAAGACCTTCAGGGGCTTGGCAAGAAAAAAGTCTTACCTGAGTATGCCATTGCATTTTATAACTCACTCACAGTATTGGGCAATGGAGAAGAGAATGAGAATGATGAGGACTACGAAGATTAGATTGAAGGCCATGCTTTCCACAGATCCATGCGAAACGATGTTGTTTACGAATATTACATGTTTTGCTTTACTACATTGCAATGGCTTGTTTTTTAAGGCAAACTGGATGACTCATTCCCTTGTACATGTACAGTGCATGATGTTAATGTAGCCTATAATGTTCAGTGACTTTTTGTTTGTGTGTGTGTGTGTGTGTGTGCGCGCGTTCGTCTGTCTGTTTATGTGTGCATGGCTGTGTGTGTTCGCCTGCCTTTTTATGTGTGTGCGTGCGTTATTCTACATGCCTCTGTGTCTCTCTGTGTATGTTTGTTTGTGTGTGTATGTACGTGTGGTTTCTTCATAGAATACGTGTATGTATGCAATCACCATCTAAATCTTTAAAATAACGATGTTATGATTATCTTGTTAAAGTTAGCATTATTGTTGTTGGTTATAAAGCCATCTTTGGGTTCTATTGAATCTATAAAATGCCTAGTCTGTATTATTGCTAAGCAACTCATAAAGTGGACTTAGCCCCCTTTTTGCCGTTTTCAGTATTTACCTTTGTATTATTTTTGAATGAAGAAAAAACAAAAATCACTCTTAAAAGACATCTTGTTAAATACAACACTATGATGGTACAACGCAGTTTGTTCAATCTGTTGTGAGCTTGTACCCAATAAGCTGTTCACATTGCCATAATATGACTTGTTATCCAAGGTGTAGAAGGGACCTAAGTCCAGGAGGGACTTGGACCCTTTTTTCATTAATTGAAATTTTTGTTGGTCAATATTTCACGAATTACCCACTTGTGCCTTAATTTGAACCTTGGATCATGTTCCTCTTGATGAATAGTTATTGTTACACACCAAATACATTAAATTTGGTCACCATTTATGAAAATGATGTTTTTCGCGTTTTTCTCTGAATTGATCAAATGTGACTTAGCCCCCTTCTTCTTCTAACCCCTTCAATTCGAACAAGATAATATGCATAAGAAGAAATGGAATACGAGCCAACTTCGGAAGAAAGTGAAAAACTGGTTGGCAGAGCAAGACGTCTACACATTACACAAGCCGGTCATTTGCCGTTTCAAAAGGGGCAGAGTCATCGTTGGAGGCATCGATGATCAATGGCAAGCCGACCTCGTAGATTTATCAAAGTTGGCCAAATACAACGATGGCTACAAATACCTTCTCACTTGTACAGACGTATTTTCAAAATTCGCTTGGGCCGTTCCTCTGAAAGACAAAACTGGAAAAATCTTTATCGTCTCTTTTAAGGACCACATTCTTCTCGAACGAAAACCCCGAGTGCTTCAAACGGATGAAGGTACTGAATTCACGAATCGACTTTTCCAAAACTTTTTGCAACAGCAAAACATTAACTTTTTTACAACCAACAACGAAGAAATCAAAGCGGGAATTTGAGAAAGATTCAATCGGACGCTTTAAAGTCGCATGTGCCGCTTTTTCACAAAGTTAGATGCTCAGAGATACGTGGACGTGCTCGATGATCTCTTAAAAGCCTACAACAATAGTTATCACAGGAGTATCGGAACACGTCTCAACGCTGTGAACGAGTCTAATCGAGAAAGAGTATGCCTACGACTCCATCAAAATGATTCCTCATCCAAAAGAAAAGAAAACATTTTCAAAGTGTGAGACAGAGCTCGAATAAGCAAAGTTAAGACAACGTTTAAAAAGGAATATTTGCAAAACTGGAGTGAAGAGCTGTTCACCATTTCCAAGGTTTTAAATTCTCGGCTGAAGCGTTTTGCGCTGAAGGATTATAACGGAGATTTGTTGACTGGTTCGTTCTATGCCCAGAAACTTTAGAAGGTTGTCAAGAATACAAGCATTTACCAGACAGAAAACGTTTTGGAAGGGAGAAGAAGGGGAAGGAAAAAGGAAATTCTGGTCAAATGGAAAGGATATCCTTAGACGTTCAATAGCTGGATCATGAAAAAAGATTTGATGAAATATAAAGGATAACGTTTATTCAAAACTGTCCGCAAAGACTTTCTAACCGTCTGACCGAGCAGGGAGAGAGATGAATAGTTCATCATCTACCACAGCTTCCATCGAAGAAGAAGGAGAAGACATCGCCGGAACGAAATCTTGGAACTTTTGTGGTGTTGACATTCCCAAACCTGAAACCGTATATTTCAACCAATAGACCGCGGGTTAGTGGGTGACCCCCCCCCCCCCCTGGGGAGAGATATCAAACCTATTTTTTCTAGTAGTTGGAAACCCTGAGAGTTAAAATGCACTTGTTTGCCAATTTTATCGTGTCGCCATCACTGGGTTATTGCCCTTTGAAGGTCATGAGGTGCTCTTTTTTCAAAAAGTGAAGATTTGTTCTTGTTAGTCAAAAAGATACATATTATTATCAGGTCTACTTTAAAAAGTGAAATGTGTACTAAAATATTACTTTATCTCAAGTTAAATGATTTTTTTTAATTGTTTCATATAGTAAACATATTTTTACATGTCTTTTTCTCGAAATTTTAAGAAAATTAACCAAAACTATCTTTAAAAGAAAAATAACAAATCTTTTATTAACATAAATTGAGTTTCTTGAACATGGGTACAAAACTAGGTTGATCAGATCCATCTCTTGATACTTTTTTTTAGAGTTATTCCCCTTGCTACGACAGCCATTTTGTTTTGTTGTACTATTTTCTGAATGAAAAGCAAGCCATTGCTTCTTCGATTTATTTTCCCGTGATTCATACTTGGTTCTCTTCCTCCCGCTGTAAACATTAAACAGGCATGGCTACCAATGTGTTTGCATCATGATTACATGTACCAAAGCATTACCAATCTTAAATTACGAATAAAATACACGCCACTTAAACGGAACTGCACGTTCCCCAATAGTTCCAATTAAACAGCATTTCCATTAGCCGACTTTTTGTCAGTTGCAGAATGAGTTAAGTGTCAAAATTGCACCCAAGGTGTTCTCTTTGGCGATCCAGAATCCTATGGTCAAGACCTGCACACCTGGTGGGCAATTTTTGTCTGACTCTAGGTCAATAAACATGGCCAAAAGCGACCCATTTTGACCAGCAGCCTATCAGATCTAGTCCGCGGATCAGTGGGTGAAACCCTCCCCCACTCTGGGGAGGGGGTTTAATAAACCTATTTTTTTCTAATAGTCGGATACCATGAGAGTTGAAATCCACTTGTTTGCCAATTTTATCGTGTCGCCATCACTGAGTTGTTGCCCTTTGAAGGTCAGGAGGTGCACTTTTCTTTAAAAATCAAGACTAAAGCGCCGCTCTATTCTAAGGAGGTGGTAGCTTTTGACGAGGCCTTGGTCGCTCTGGATCAGATATAATTGTGCCATTTTCAACGACATAAAGCAAGATATTTACTGTCGAGGAAGATAGTAAAGACTTAGTTTGGTTTAGCGTCAACTTTCGACGTCCTACTATCTCCAAGAAATTAGCTACATCTTGGTTATACCTGTCTTGATGTCCTACCTGCCACTGTAATATTGTCAAGATACGGCTTTTCTTTGTGGACAGTTTTGTCTATTTCTCTCTGACATACAGCGACACCATTAGTTGCGTCAAAAGAAATTCCATTAAATTGATCTAGTGACCCATTACACTCAAAACGTAATTGTATTTCTTTTCTGACTATGAATTTGGAAAATGACGATAGCACTTTTTTAATCAAAAGTGCAAAACACAGTGTGCTGTTCGAGATTGTTCACCATATTCTGGATGCATGGAATAGGATCAGCGTCAAGTTCGTTGTAAAGATTGATCGTTTGAGAATACTCAATGCTTAGTCTTTCTTATGGCCGTTGACTACAAAAACTTGAGCTCTCCTTGTAGATCAACTGGGCTCTGTGATGCCTCCGCATATTTAGTGTGGTAATTTCACTATCAATAAAATTTCGATCATCAAGACTAAAGCAGCGGGATGTTTTGGCAATGGGCTTAAAGTCTGGAAGGGGACTATTTATAGTAAACAATCTTGGCTGGTCTACCGCTGCGGCGAGAGAGCACAATGGGTTGTCCCACTATCC
>JAOYNN010115499.1:0-17417 GCA_025770095.1 Goniobranchus kuniei | reverse complement strand
TGAAATGAGAAGTTGATAAAATTTGAAACTTTTCTAAAGTAAGTTAAACCTGTGAATTAAATATTCTAAACCAATTTATTAATATACTTTAAATGAGTGTTTAATTTAGAATTATCACCGCAGTCATCACCTCAAGAAAAATCCTTTAATAGAAAGGTTGTACAAATCTGTCTTTCTTAATTTTCATGTCTCTTTATCAGAGTTACAAATCAAACTAGGAACATCAAGCAAAATATAAATCTAGGGTTAATTAATTTGATGAGGGGGCATGAGGGTTTGTCACTTATTCATAATCTATATGTACACATCCATCTAGTCTTCCATGCTATCAAATGAAAAAAATATTGTTGATATGATAAGTCTAGCCAAATAGAATAATAACACATTTATTTACAGGCTAAGTTTTGACTTGATGTCATGAATAAGAAAATATCAATTGTTGAAATTCATTTGATGCATTTATATATGAAACCATACATTAAACATTCCGTTTGGCTTGTGTCATCTCAGAAGCAACTATGAACCTGTAATAAATATCGAAAATTAAGGATGCAACTTACTTTGTTAATATATGGAAGGTTGAGGTTGAGGCTAACACGCTCCATTCTGTCTTGTCTTTCTGTTGTAGTGCTTAGCACCACCTGTAGAGAAATGAAGTAAAGGCAAGATATCAAAGCAAAACCAAGGATACTCAATAAAAATGAAATTCCAGTACACACTTTATTTTTAAATTTAAAACAATCCTATAATTTATGCACAACTGCTGTTAATTCGTATTTTGAGAATGTATTCAGAAATCAAAACAGTTTAATCAAATACATGGCATAATATTCAGTAATGAAAAGATGTTCTGCTATTCACTCCTCCACATAGAAATCATGATAAGAATAATTCATTTCAAAGTCCCACCAAGGTAAATCTGATTGTTACTAATGATTAAAAAAAAAATTAAGCATCAACTGGTTTGGGTCATTATCTCATTCAGATCTTAAGATGAATAATATTTGTTTACTTTTGCAGATTGCAAAGAATATGTAAATTCTACAGTAATGGAAAGAATTAGAAGATCAAATATCTTTTCATTCAGATATACAGTTTTAGTTATTAACTTACCTTTTTGGTTTCGTCTTTATCAGCATCCCAGAAGATAGAGCTTGATAAGGTTTTGATTGAGCCAGTATCCCTGTGTGCTCCTTCAACCTTGATACTACGCTGAGGCACACCAAGTTTGACATGTCCATCGTACATCTGGCTATACTTTGTGGAGCGGTCAGAATAACCAATGTCATAAGAAAATGTTTTACCTTTCCTTTCATCCCATGTTACATGACCTGAGCTGAATATCTCTTTCTCTGCTGATTTGATTTGACAATCCATTCCCATGAGTCGCACAGGATGAATAACTTTGAAAGAAAATGCTCTATCCAAGTTATTGCCTATGGATCTGTCTGACATACTTGTGACAAATTCAAACAGACTCTCAGGTGAATGTTTGTCCCAGTTTAATTTCAATTTTCCATCAAAAGCTTGATCATCTACTTGAGCCTCAAGCTCAAAAGCCATTGGACGTGGATGTTTCATATCAAGAGTACCAAGGTGACGACGTCCAGCTTTGTAGCTAAGAGAAGAATCAAGATATGTACGTCCATTGTGTGCAATTATGATGTCTTGTATCACTTCTTTCTTTCCATTTTCATGTGAAAATTTGAGTTTAGCCATTTTTATCTCATCAAAGGGTGTAGTCATTTCTAAATCAGTTTTGAAATTTGTTCTTGTTTTGCTTTCATCTAGAGCATAAGAGGAGTCAATAATTATTTCTTTCTCTTCATCCCACCCTATTTCTAAATGACTCATTTGGTCTGCTTGAACTTTCTTGGTACTAAAACCAAATTTGAGGTTTTCCATATTCTCCACAGAGCTTGTGAGGGTTGATTTACCTTCCACCTCATTCGCAGAAACAAACCTGAAAGAGGTGTCTGAATTCATTGTCCCAATGGCCTCAGACGTCAACATAGACTGAGTCCTAAATCTCTTCCAGTCTTTACCAGAATGAGTTATGGTCAATTCAGCGTTCTTGAAATTTTCATATGGTGTTTGCAACTTAAAGTTCATTTGGACTGGCTCATTGTTGAGCAAGATACCAAATTCCAGATTTGCTGGTTTGGGGTGTATCTTCAATTTGAGCTGCATATCTCCATTAAGCTCTTGCTGTTTCATATTGTATTTTCCAGTTACTGTTAATTTCTCAAATTCTTTAATAGGTCCAGTTAGAGTAATAATGAATTCTTCAGTGTTTTTGAATTCAAACTTGCTTCTGGCCTTCTCTCCATTGCCTAAAGATAATTTGGCATCAGCTACAAATTTGTCCCTTCTAGTCACCTGTTTATATTTCAGAGTATTTGTTCTAAACTCAGTTTCAGGTATGGTCAATGTGGCATCCAAGGTCAGCTGATTGGCTGACTGCTGGGTGAGGTCAAATGTTAATTCTGCCTCCTTATCATCCATATATTCAATTGTGCATTTTCCATCGTACTTTCTTTCCTCCATAAAGATGAAAGCATGGAGACCAACATCATTAACATTTTCAAAGGGAGTGTAAAGCATGATGTCCAATGTCTCTTTGTTATTTCCATTGGCTTTGGCATTTTTGTGTTCAATCTCCAGTTGTACATGCTTGTCATCAAAATGAGAGTTGCAATTTAATTCTTGACCCAGATCAGTCCATTTCACAATCAGATTTTGATGTACATCATGACCTTTGCCCTCAATAAGATAGTTTAATTTGTACTCATACTCAACTGAATTTTTGGTTCCTTTTAGTTTGTCATAGAGATCTACCAGATAATTGTTGCCAACCATTAAATATGCATTTGTCTCTCTTTCTGCAGGTGTGTAGGCTGATTTGAGTAAGTATGAAAATGGCATTGTATGTGGTGTAATGAAAGTTACACCAAGAGAACTTTTTTCATCTGTGTAGGAAAACTGGGTAGAAGTATTGTATTCAGGTGAATTTTTGCCTACCTGCAGAAAACCTCCAACATCGAAGTCCATGTAAGAATTACCCTGCCTGTACACATTTGTTTTAATGAAGCTCTGATCAGCACCAGGAAATTCATAGGTCATCCAAGCATTTGTAGTAATTTCATCATGTTTAAAACCAATGTCTATATCCAAGATACGACCCTCATATTCTGCAAATACTTTGTTCTGGAAATCTAACCATGAAACAGATTTCCTTTTAAACCCAAGGACATTACGACCAATTTTGGGGGCTTCCAAAATCAGAGTTGCTCCTTGAGTTTCTCCCCAGTTGGCTTCAATTCCAGATTGAATAGTTTCAAATGTAGGGTAGTTAATCATCAAATCAGATGAAAATGCGGTCTCTGTACTGAGCAGCTTATAGGCTGCATCAAAGGACTTAAATTTCTTATTTGAAGTTTTCATATCCACATTTGCAATCCACTTTTCATTATCTTTATCAACATCACCCTTAAAGTTGAGTGTCTCCAACACATCGTAAGGAGAGGAGAAGTCCAAAGCTATTTTTGTTTTCTCTGGGAATTTGTTTTTATTATACCTGGCTTTGAATTTCAAATCAATTTCTTTGTTGGGATGATATTTAATGTTGAGATCAGTCTTCACACCTCGTCTCTGTCTTACATTGTTTGCAATTACTTTTATTTGTTTAAAATCTAAATCAGGAATGTCCAAGGAAACTTCTGTGTGCAGATCAGGTTTTGTGGATATGTAATTGTTCATTCTCACCATACTGAAAATTGGTTTCATTTCAATAAATACTGAGGAGTTGTATGTGTCTTCAGCTTTATTTCTGAGGAATCCAAAGTTCATGAAGGTCATCTCCTCATATGGACTCTTTATTTGACCTCCCATTTTAGTCCAGCTGTCTGTATCTACATTAAAGTCAATTTTGATATTTTTCTTCACATCAAGAGAAATTGTGCCATCTAAATTCCATGCATTATCTGCTTTCTTCAAATGGCCTCTGACATCAATATTTCGTGCCTCTTCATGTGGGGTCAGAAGTCTTAGATCAGTTGTCCAGCCTTTGCGAGTTTCATCGACAGAAGCATCTAGCACATAATCCCCTCCATTTTGATCTTTCCTGGAAATCTTCATGAATAATGTATATGGGAAGTGCTCATATTTTGCCATACCAGAATATGAAGAACGGGCATCTGACCCCTCAAAGCTCAACTCAGTGTCAGTATATTTATACTTGTAATTGGAAGTTATAAGAGGATCATTGTTCACTTCATAAAAAAAAGACCCTTGTTTACCATTCATTTCATTGTAATGAGATTTCATAATCAATTTATGAAACTGTTCCAAAGTACTTGAGTAGGTAATATCAAAAGAATAATCTTTTTCAGCTTTGTTGAATTTTATGGCTAGAACCACTTTAGCCTCATTGTTATCCCACCAGTTTCCTGTGATACTTGAATCCATATTTGTTAAAGAATTGTCATGATTTAAACGTATGGTGATGAGACGACCATCAGGCAAAGTGATATCAAGATCAGTTGACATTTTCACTTGCCAATGAATTCTGAAATATTCAGTATTTAAGTCCATTTTGTATGTCTTACCATTCCTTTCATAGATCATGTTACTGAAGTATGTCCTTCCGTCATCATTGTGAGTTAATTCCAAGGTCAAAGTTTTAATTTTGGGGAAAGATGATGTCAGTTTGATTGAGCTTTCAAAGTTATTTCTCACCATGTCACCTCGATTTGTGATTTTCGTAGTTACTGACATTTCATGTTCATTATATTTGCCTTGTACAAAAGATGACAAAAATTTGGAACCATCATATTTATGTTGGATCTCAGAGTGAAAATTTCTCAACTGTTCAAATGGAGTTTTAATCTGGGCCATCATTTCAATTCTTCTAACAGAGCTGGGTAAGAGAAAAGAATACTTATATGACAATTCATTTTCTGGTTTCCCATATATATAAGTATATTCCTCATAAACTCTCTCTGGTCCTGATTTTATGATCCGATCTAATTGATATATTGTATGATTTTTGAAAGGAGTTGTGACTTTAAAGCCATACTCTATTTCATTATTTCTGTTCATATTTTCGCCAACATCCATTCTTGTATAAACATTCACCTCAACCTTTTTCGTGATGTCTCTGTCTGCGTCCCATGAACACTGCCCATTGAGGATGTTTTTCCCATTTTTCAATCCACTTTCAACCTCTGCAATGATTCTTCTCTCTGGATATATTACATCTAAGTTAATATTTCTGTATTTATTGCCAAGACCATCAGATGTGATTTGTCCTTTGTACATTTTGTTGTTCTTTTCAAACATCAAAGAAGTATCCACTTCGGCATTTTCCTTCATTGCTGTCAAAGTGAGTTTTGATTTATGTTTGCCATCAATATCCACTTCAGACTTCACATTGAAATTATCATTTTCAGACTGCTGAAATGTCGTCACCATTACATGCTTATCTCCATGTTTGGTTTGGACATTAACTGTGTGGACATATTCTTTATTCGCAATCTGCTTAATAATTGTAGTTACTCTGTAATTCTGACTTTCAATCTCTTTCTTGCCAATGGTGAAGGATGGATAATTCAGTTCCATGATTCCATAAGCTTCTAATTGTTTCTTGCCTCTACTGTCTCCATTGAGACGCAGCTCAATTATCTTTCCCTTGGCCAGCACAATCATATTGTAATTCTCAAAAGAAAATAGCTTGCCAAGGTGGTGCTCATGCTTTCCTTTCCATTGGTAATCAATTTGCTTGAAAGACAGAAAAGTATTTCATCAGTTAAGTGACAAATACATATATACACAAATAAAGATGACACAAAATATTTGTGAAAAATAAAAGATTTTGAAAATGACTTTGAGGCTAGATATTGTAGCACACCCATTTTGACTTATTTCAATAATTCAATGGTGTTGGTTAATTGTTTCCATGAAACTTGAATAATGACATCATCCTGAAGGGTTTGAGGTGGATTTAGGGTGTCAGGATGCAGGATTTTCTTTACCAACCGCAGAACAGGAGGCAGTATTTGTCAAATTATGACCTATACCCAGAGGTAGGCTGGGATAGACTTAGTCACTGAAGGCTTTAACCATTCACTGATCTAACATTTTGTTGATTCACTATTATTCAATGACTGTTTTCCATACCCTAAAATGGATTAATGACTTTGTTCCCTTGATCACCAGACATCTTCTGATTGTGAGATTTTATCTGATGAATAAAAGGAGAGAGCAGTCTAAATGGTTGAGTGCTCACTTTTGAGTCAAATGAGGTAAATGAGTAAAGGGCTTTTCTTTTGGACACAACACCAGTGATATGTGTAATGAGCAAGACTGCACTAGTGGGACATTGTCTATCCTTTCAGCCATCTTTTACTGACCATGATTAATTGCTTGACTCTTGCTTTGTGATGAGTTGTGTTGACTATTTAGTAACCAAAACCTTAATGCAACAGAAGCCAAAATTTGTCGTGCTCAACAAAGTTTGAATGATTAGTGAATTTCTTGCAGCTAGCAGTCTCTTCATTAACATAAACATATGAGAGTCTACAGAGACAAGATCAGGATTTTGATAAATCTCCAGCCATATTTCAATACCATTCTTTGGTGTCCATGTCAGTGTGCGAAATGGCATGTAAAGCAGCTAAATACCACCTGCAGTCAAACACCCTGTGGTCTGGGAATGCACTGCTTCTGTTAGCTTACCGAGTGTTTGACAGTACAACACTGAATTGATGGTAAATCCTTGACTTGTTCAAAATATCTTGCTATAAACACTGACAAAATATGTTTGAATTTGAGTGGGATTATTCCCCTTCAGCTTGTTGACATTGAGTTATAGTTATACTCTCATCTTTAAACAATTTTGCATTGTCATTGCCAGTTATGTTGTGACACTGTAAAATAATTGTATCAATTAGTATACATCTGATGATGCAGCTGAATTCAGGAATTTTATGAACTGTTAAAGCCTGTTTTCAGAATCATAAAAAGATTCATTATGGAAAAAAAAAGGTTTTCAAATTTTCAGTATTCTGTACATACATAAGTATTCAACTCTGAATGTATAATTTTGATTGCTTTCAACATAAAGTAATTCTTCAAGGATTTGTCACTATGCTTAAGTAAATAAAATATAGACAAACCTTAATTGGGTAGATTGCTTGAACATCATAGTTAATGTTTGCTGCCTTGTCAGAAATTTTGTGACTTACACTTGCACCAACTCTTAATTCACTCTTCTTATCCTTAAGATTTTTTGCTTTTGGATCTTGCCTGAAGGTAAACATTGATTTAGTGAAAGTTTCCTTGTGAGCAATGTCCATTGTTGCAAGGAAGCTTGCTTTTTTATACTTTTTGCTGTCCAAGTTCCTGCAAAAACAATAATTACAAGATTTTAGACCAAATGATCATAATTCACATCTGACTTTTAATTCCATGAAAAAATGAAAATAATAAATGATAGGTTTTATCATAGGTAATTCAAGATGACATACATGGCCATTAGTGTTCACAAATGTTATGTCCACTTACAATTTTTCCATTATCTTAAGCGTTATTTTTCATTCTGCTAAATTAAAGCAATGTCTTAGGATAAAACTATGTACAGGGTGACACAAAAAGTGTTCTCTATAAAGTCATTATAGCTTTATTAAAAAGGTAGCTACAGTAATAAAAATTTGACTCAATATATGATATTTATGGCCAAAATATCCGGAAAAGTTTCGTAAACAATTTTTTAACATGTGAAAATCGTGGTGAAAGTGAAATATGATGTGTTTTTAAATTGAGGCCAAAGTAAAATATGTTTTAAAATTCAAGAACGTCAAGCAACCATGCAAAATTCAATGCAAAACTATGCAGAAACAAAGTGAAAGCCTGACTTTTAGACTTTGAAAGTGTGTTAAACAATAACAAGGATTTCAATAAAGGCACATTGTATAAATTTTCCAAGAAAACAAGGCCAGTGTTGATAATTGTTTACATAAATGATTGAACATTTTTAACAAATGCTATTTCAATCAAACTTGCATTTTTACAAAGAACATAGATCACACAGCTTGCTCAAAATGCTTCCTATCAATTGAAGACAAGCATGTATTCTCTTGTTAAAATTCTCTGGCACATATTGGCACATTTATACCTGGTTATTTCTCATTTCATTCTGAATGTTCTGCTGAAACTGAGGAATACTCTCTGGCCTTGATTTAAAAATGGGTGAAATTTAATTTTTTGTCAACCAATTCCACGTAAAAAAAATATTTATGAAACTTTTCCAGACATTGTTGGCCATTAATATCATTGATTGTGTCAACTTTTTGTTGCTGTAGCTTCCGTTTTAACGAAGTTATAAAGATTTTACAGAGATTGCTCTTTTTTGTGTTACCCTGTATAAATCAGCTACAGTTAATCTATTGTCACTAAATAATATCCAGTACATGCTTTTCATACACTTGGTATGTATATTCATTCTTGAACAAAAAATGAATGATGGTATATTTACAAACAACTTACAGAGTTCCATAATATTTCTGGATGGACCGAGTACTCCTGTTGTTGATCTTTAAGTTCACAACGACAGTATTCCTCCTCAAGGATTTATCCTTGACAATTGGGAGAACATAGTTTGTGATAATTTTGGAACTTATGATGGCTGAACTCTTCTTGGTTGAAGCCAAGTTTCCAAAGGTAACAGAACCTCTGCTCTTTATAACACCAAATTCAGACATGAATTTTCCATTCCCTTTGAAGGTTGAGTCTGCCTTATTGCTACCCATGACCTTTACTAAAAGATTACAAGAATAGCAAAAAAGGGAGAAAATATTGAATACCAAGATATTGATTTATTAGGAATCAAAGATAAAAGTTTTGTGTTTTGCTTTTTTTAATCTAAACCTTTTTCAACTTATAACATGTAAAAACAATAGTATTATGCCTGTTGGGACCTTTATGTAATATTGATACCAAAGGTAACATTAATTTAATTGCATAAATGCAAGTTTACTTTAAAAGATTTCATTGAAATCAAATTTATATGATGAACTGCTGTAAACAAACAACATTGAAGGTTAAACTATTGAAGATGACAAGCTACGTTTTACTATTTAAATTCTTACAATTCAACTTGATTGGTTTTTTGAGAGTTCCGTCCATCCTCAAGGTTAAATCGGTTTTAAGCAGTTTTTTCTCTTTGTAATCAATGTCGCCATTCAGGAGTAAATAACGGGAACCCGCCTTTGTGATCAATATTGTTGGCTTGATATTGGATGGAACTTTTCTTTTGCCAGTGTACTCATTCACGGCTTGGAACGTTGCTGCATATGTTTTTTTATCACTGAGTGTCACTGATCCAGAGATGGCTTTTTGTGTCCTCTTGTTTATTAAATTTGCTGTGGATATTAGGAGCGAAAGCATATGAAGATGCTGGAAGGCATAAAGCTATAACTACACATGAACTTGACATTCTAGCTAGAAAACATGAGAAACATCTAAATCTTAAATGTTTCTTGTGGTCTATTTAGAAGTACAATAATTAGAATCCTTACAATGAAATCTGTTGTAATTACAACCTATACAATGAAATATAAAGCAAATAAACTTCCACAATCATAGAATCAATGAAAAACAATATTGAAACGAATTACAGTTACCAAAAAAAGTAAGGAACAAATATATTATTTGCCACAAGCACCTTGCAATCGTATTGGATCAGGTTTCAAGCCAGATGAAATATTGACTTCAGCAGCAAGGTCTGTCAGTTCGTCATCTATCACCACACGCCCATCAACAGCAAATTTTTCAGGAAACCTTGGCACATATTTGACTAGAGGAGAGTCAGCAGGTCTTACCAGTCTAATACTTGGTGTCCAAATAGTCTTTCATGGGGAAATATATTCATAATAATTAATAACAAGAAAATATAATAAAGTAATACTGACAATTTATTATTTCTAGCTGCTGATCTCCATTTTGGGGGAATAAGATGAAATCTGCATTGTTCACTTTTCCAGGTCCTTTAGCACAATATAATATTTATATTTAATCATCCATCTTCCCTGTCAAATGATTTGAGGTTGAAATGATTTGTTGAGTTCATTTAAAGTTCTATCTGCTATAGTTATCTTGTTATTCTGTTATGATTATCCTGAATGAGGTTCTCTTGAGCCTCTGTATTTAGTTACAGAACTTTTATTCATTTCAATTCCTACCATAACAAAGTGCTTCTTGTACATTAACAAAACAAACATCAAATGAAATGGGGGAAGACAAAATATTTTAATATGGGTTTGTATCACAATGGTAATTGCTGAAATCTAAATATACTAGGAGAAAAAAGAAGTATTTTGCCCCCTGTAATTTCCATGATGACAGAAGTAATTCTCATGAAATAGTATTTGTGTTTTTTACTTCATGGGGAAATGTACTATTTCTTTAACTGATTCCCTCCAATAAACAAACCAGTGCCAGCACCCAAGGTTTTACTATTGCTCTCGCTAAGGTGGTACCAGCGTTGGCCTGTGGTTTATTTCTTTTGTCACTCATTCACAATTTCAAAAATCAATTTCAAGTTAAATATATCTTGCTCTTGTTGCAAATGATATCATATTCATTTCTCCTCATTTTTATAAACAATATTATGTGCTTTTCTTCTAGGATAGTTGTAAAAGGGATGAAAAAGAAATCCTCGCAGTCTATAAAAATTGGCTACCATTTTGGAATTACGTCCAGGCTTTAAAAATTTATGGCAAAAATCAGTTGATATGCTGGATTAGATTTGATATTCACAATCAAAATGTTAAAATGTTTTTATATTTGGTTATATTTCTCATACTTCATTTACATTCTTGTTTTGATGTTTCAAATCTTTTTCAGATAAAAATAATTTGTGGGTTTTAAAACTTTTCATTGTCCAACTCCCTTTCAGAGACAATATAATAGGTGTGCTACCTAAAGTAAAAAGAAGATTTTACCTATTGATTAAACCTACTTTATCAGTCCGCATCTCTTTATCTGTCCTGATTTCAAATGTGTATTCTCGACCATCATTCATCACTGTTGCCAGCATGGAATTTGTCTTTTCATTTGCTACATAAGATCCTGAAACAAAAGACAAAATAAAAAAAAGAAAGATTTTAACTTGATTTCTATCCTAAGATATTTAGAAAAATATGAAATTTGATTTATAATGAGATGATTTTCACAATCAAAACAAAGTGACTCTTTAAATGTGGTAAGACATTATGATTCATGCTTCATTTTGTCTGTAAAAAAATATTTCATTTTACTTTATCATCAGAACCATAAAAAAGGGTTTATTCACTTCTTGTATGGAGATATTGAATATGCTTTGTAGATCTACATGAAAATGTTGAAAATAATCTTTCTTTTTTTTCCAAAAAAAAGGGAATGGTCATGTGCTACCTTTCAGAAGGAACTTTTTCCAAGGGGAGGTAAGTTCCATTTCCAATGACCTGTCTTTGGTATCAATGAAATATCCCACGGCCACATTCCTGTCCTCCAATGAACCAGGCGTCCCAAGGGATATATGAGCAGAAAAGGTGTTCTTATTCTGGAACAAACATGGCCAACAAAGTAATATCCAAGAGATGAAAAGAAACCATAGTGTAAAATAACATTTATACAAATCAGTATTTTGAGTTTAGTTACAGATTTTATGTCTTTTAAAATATGAAACCCCTTCTTAAACTTTTAAGTAGAATAATAAAACATTATTCCAAATCATTACTTTATTGTAAACATATTCACCTTACATTTCCATCAATAGAGCAATATCTAAGAACTTTTTTGTTTACATGATCTATGCTTTAAATGTGATATTTTCACCATAATATGCAATGCAAATGTAATATGCATGTATTTCATTTTTATACTCAATTTTTACAATTTCTTTCATGGTAAATCAGTTTACTGAAAGAAAGGTGCTGTATGAATGAAGTGTTTAACCAGCTATTAGTGCCTTCATGTCTATTACACATTCTATGTTCGATAACTACGTACCCTTATGTATTTACTGGTCAGTTTAAAGCCTCTAGGTGCATCTTTCCTTTTAATGACTAAACTGAAAGATGCAGGTCCTGTCAGCGGAAAGTAAGGAGCTGTTTTGTCTGTTGAAGCATCCACATAAGAATATTCTGCACATGCTTCATATCCAAAAGCCTTCAATAGAGATTTGGGTGAGCACGTCTTCTGTGCCACTGTCTTAAATTTCCTCATAACCTGCTTTTCTTCAGCTTCATCATGAAGTACAAAGAATTCTGATCTGATTTCAAAGAAACATAATATAATGGCATGAGGATGACACAGAGGCACATCTAGCAAATAAACATTGTAAATACATTGTAAGGTACACATAAATCAAAGAGAACTAGCAGATTAGATTAACTCTCTCTTTTATGGTCCGCCAGCAAAACTTATCAAGAAAATGCAGTTAATACAGGACAATATTTTAAGCAGCCCGGGTCACTTCGAAGACACATGTGCACAGTCACATAACCCCAGTCCTGCACTCACTGTATGGGTCACCCATCAAGAAAAGAATTGCTTTCAAGATCGCTTGTTACACATACAAATGTATACATGTACTAGCTCTTCAATACCTTGAAGCTCTGGTCAAGGTTAATACCCCAGCTAGATATCTAAGATCATCTTCTACCACAAGTCTCCAAAAGAAATTGTCAAAAACAAAGTTTTCTGATTGAGCTTTTTCCCATTCGGCTCACATTGCTTGGAACTCGCTGTCATGTAATGACAGCTTCACCTTCGTTTTGCTTGTTCAAGTCTAATCTGAAGACAGAACTATTTCTTCAAGTGTACAATTAATCGTCCTTTCTTTATGCTCAGAACTGTGCAGCACCTTAGAGCATATCGTCAGTGTTGTTTTATAAACGTATATCTACAAACTTTCGGATTTTCATTATTTTGCACCAATTAAACTTTGTCAGAAGCTGCACTTCTCATTTGTGTCAGAAATGAAATTGGCTGGCAGAAATGCACCAATATTGTTCGTGCTCTAAACGTGTAAGATATTCCAGTCTCATTTTGCCGCTCTAAACGTATAACTATGAAATCCGTGATTCCTATTTGCTATTTTGCACGTATACGTTTATAGAATGACACAGATGAAATCATATTATGGATTAAGTGTGTCTTACAAATGCCTTATTATCATTATCAATAACTATTTTTAGATCTTTTGTACTAACGAGATCTGACATTTGATGCAGGTTTATTTTGAAGTGTCATGTTAAGTTTCCGTACTACTTCTTGAAGTTTTTTCTGTTTTTCGTAGGTCTTTTTTTGTCTTCAATTAAGTTTTTCTCAAAATGATGTTCTTTGTTCAGAAGTGTGAAACTTCTTAATTGCTTCTTAACATGTCCTCATGAAATTTGGTGTCACTATTGATTCAAATGAAATGCAAAAGGCTAAGGAGATTTATGCCATATGTATAAAATTCTTGTGGGTATTGAATTTTTTGGCATCATTTCTGTGCCCTTTTTGTCATGCAATGATGAGAGATGACTAGGAAACAACTTCCTCCAATTATCCCTTCATTTTATTTTCTTTGGATACACTAGTCAGACATAGGAACAATACAAAGATAAAAGTAAAAAAGAAAAACTCAACATCCCATAACAGATTCTATAAGAAGAAAATTAATATTTTAGGAGCCAAATCAATCACTTGGAAACAAAATTACTATTGACATTAGTTTATGACAAAGGGAGATCATGCTTTACACAAGGTGACATCATTAATATTATGATATATATTGCTAAAAGCCCTCACTTTACATCCAAAACTTCAAGTTTGTCTTTGGGAGTATCCAAGTTAGCTGATAATATTTGTCCATTGATCAGATCAACATTGGCAGATAAAGCTGTGCTACTATGTAGGGTGGTCACCATACGGAGACCTGTTTTTGTCACTCCAGCATTTAGCGTCATCAAACCTGCCAACTGGATGGCACCACTGTAGATTTAAGACAGAAAAGAGGTAGAAAAAAAGCTGCTTATATATAATACAACATACAATCGGAATGTACTTGGGATTTATGTAGGGCATTCATACAAACATTCAAACACAGCACTCCTATATGACAGATAAGAGTATGCATCAGCATGCCTATGGTTCTCATATACGACACAATAGGCTGCTTACACACTTCACAAGACAAAGTAAAACTTGTTCATAATGCATCCCAATAATGAACTTTCAAGGGGCAATTTCATTGCTCAGAAATGAGGGCATAGAGCAGAGGAAAAAAAACAGTTTTCAAGTCTGCTTGCTCTGCCTCTCATGCATCTAAAACGGTTGCCCAATGGTAATAATTGGAATGAAGGATTAGCCTAGTGAGAGGTAAAAAAAAATTTTCAGTGATCTTTCAAAACTCCTGCATTAAACATGGACTCAGGAGAAAAACTTATAAGTCCTATGATTAATTATTCTCTGATGTTTTCTTATGTTTTTTGTGATCTTGTTTGCTTTTGTTAGTTTTTGTTTTTGTTTTTTACCCTATTCCTTTTCTGTAAGGTGAGAGCAAATTGCTCTTGAGTCCCCATTTAAAAATTTTCCTCTATGTTAAGTTTCGTCATCTTTGATCTGGTCGTGATCAGGCCGTCATCCTTCTACATGAAGAGGAATGTAAATGGGATGAATCCTGACAAAGTTTGGTTTGAAACGATATGCTTGGTTCTCGAGTGGGTTGAAAGGAACCCCGTGTCTCCTGCACAGCTGTATTACAGAGCACAAAACCATTAAATCCAAACAAAACCAAGTTTTATGTTTTACTGTCTTTTAAATTTGAATGAGTATTCACCTTGTTTGTAACTCTACTTGTTTTGAATCAATAAAGCAATACATTGGGGTGGATTGTGGTTGACAGGTATCAGATTCTCTGTCCTATCTACTTACTTGCATTTTGGTTATTTGTCTTTTTTCTATTTGTTTGCAGTTCCTGGGATGTAATTACGAAATTCCTCTTCAGCATATCTAATTTCTTATTAATATCTACATGAATATAAAGAAAATATCATACATTTCTTTCATCTTAATTGAAAAATCAGGAGAAAAGGAGATATGAAAATCATGAAAAAAGATTATTTGATTAAAAATAAAACACTGAACAGGCATATGTAAAGGTCAATGTACATTAGACAGAGACAAAACAAGATGAAAACTGTCCCCATCACCAGTTAAGATTAAGCATGTTTTTTTTTTTCTACAAATTGATTTATTAACATCTTTATTTTAAGCACATACCTTGGTCTCATGTTGAAGATCATTTCCATTTTGTTCACTGCCTTACTAACAAAGTTCATTTTTCCACTTGCCTTCAACTCTACTGAAGCCGTACCATTGACACTGAGCTCAACAGCCATACCACCTACTGTTGGCACAGATACTGTAGTATCTAAGAACATTGCACTGTGAGAGAATGAAAATTTCTCTCCCTTGATAAGAGATGCGAGTATGCTCTTGCTTGTCATCTTTTTCCTCATATCCTTGATGTCTTTTTCACTGAAATGTTTGAAATCAAGATCACTTCCAAACATTCTGAGGTAAAATGATGCAGACATTTCATCCTCAGTGACACCATGCTGAAATTGCAATTAAAGGGGACAAAATAATTGAAAGGCTTTTAATTCTGTTCATCCATACATTAATAGAAAATAAAATTTATGTTTTCGTTAACTTAACTTATGAAACACAACTTTCAAGCATTAATGTAATCATCAAATTCTTTGGAGATTGTTGCCATTTCTTTCTTTTTTTAAAAATCATTGATTATAATATTTCCCTTCATTTATTTTTAAATTTATTTTAGTGTGTGTTAAACTTGCAACAACATCGTCTATGAGAAAAGTAAGTAGAGACCAACAATTTGACATTCAGAAGAGAATACATAGCTCTTGAAATCAATTTCATACCTTTTCATTCATACTATTCATCTTTGTCTTTTTCACACATCTTGAAGGATTATTAAAATTTCCAGATTTGGTTTTCTTGTCAGGGATTTTATCAGAAGCAAAATAGTTCATGACAAGTCTCTCCATGCCTTGGGTTCTGGCTCCTGCTTCCAACAAATTCACAGAGTGACCAAGAACATCAACTGTCAGGTTTACCATCAGTGACCTACAGTTTATGAAAAAGGTCAGTATTATTTAACACTCTGTATGCTTTTGGTCATAATTAACTTATAAAGCAAACATAAAATTTAAAATCCTGAGTGGTTTAAAATTTTCCGTAAGAATTTTCTAAAAGTGAAATAATACATTTACTTTCAATAATGATTTATTCTCAATCCAAACATGATTATGTCCTATTCTTAAAACAGAATCTTTCTATCTTTTTTCAACAAAAGAAATTCACTAGTAAATGCAAAATGTGTACTTGAGTAGAGTTAACATTTGTTGTAGAACAAGTAAAGATTAGGTCTTCTACCTTGGTAAGAAAGATGATGAGGACCAGATGAGGTTACTTTCAGCCATGGCTCCAGTGCCAAATTTATCAGAGAAGTAAGACCATTCATAATTACGGGAGTATTTCCTTTTGTCCAAATCAAATTCTTTTTGAAGCTTTTGATCCTCTAAAATTTCTCTCAAGGCCTGCTTATGAGGACTAGATGTTTCCATAAGGTTAGTCATATGTGTCCACACAAAGGAGCCAACTTGGTTTACTGGTTCTGTGCCGAGGGTGATTTGTATCTAAAAAGAGAAGAATCAGTACATCAACTGACAAGTCTTATGCTTGTGAATTCAACTTTGTGCTATTTTATTACCTATGAAAAACATCACTAAATATTAAAGCAATCACAAATTTTTCAGCTTTCTTTTGAAATTATTTCTTTTGATAACTTACCTTGATTCTCTCTTATTCCTAGTCTCAATACTGATAAATGATAATAATTTACCATCCAAAAAAGTTTTTCAATATCAAACTTTTTAAAATTTGTGGTAGCTAGCAACCTTGCACAGATTCGCTTGAAAAAAAAAACCAAAACAAAAAGAAAGATCATTCACTTGCAGTTAAATTTAAGGAAAAGAAGATTCTCATGAATCATACCTGACGTAAAACAGATATCGTTGGACACTTCATGAGCCCAAGGTAGGCAGCAATTCTTAGTTCTGAATCCTCACCTTCATTCATGAACAAATCGAGCAGAGAGTTCCTCTGAAAATATACAGGCAAAAGATATGAGGCTGGTATTCAGTGTTGTAAGCGATATTATACTGTTGGTATTGTTTTAATGATCCAGGAGCTTTCCACAATGATTATTATTACTATTATCATCATCATCACCACCATCACCACCACTACAGTAAAACCTCGTTATATCGCCCCCAAGTTATACCGCCTATCTCACTATA
>JAOYNN010115388.1:0-11543 GCA_025770095.1 Goniobranchus kuniei | reverse complement strand
GAGGCTACAGACTGTGAAAGAGGTAGAGGAATACTGATACAAAATTAATATAGCACATAGGTTATAGAATGTGTACAAGGTAAAGGAATAGTGATACAAAATAGATACACCAGACAGGATAAGGAGAATGAAAATGGTAAAGGAAGCTTGACACAAAATATATATACCAGTCAGGTTAAAGAGTGTAAAAGAGGTAAAGGAATAGTAATACAAAATCGATATACCAGACAGGTTAAAGGGTGTGTAAGAGGTAACGGAATAGTGATACAAAATAGATATATCAGAGAGGATACAGAGAGTGAAATAGGTAAAAAAAATTGATACGAAATAGATAGATCAGACAGGATAAATAGTGTGAAAGAGATAATGGAGTAGTGATACAAAATATATATATCAGACAAAAATAAAGAGTGTGTAAGAGGTAAAGGAATAGTGATACAAAACAGATATACCACACAAGTTAAAGAGTGTGAAAGAGGTAAAGGTGTGGTGATACAAAATACATATACAACAGAGGTTAAAGAATGTGAAAGAGGTAAAGTTGTAGTGATACAAAATAGATATACCAGACAGGTTAAAGAATGTGAAAGAGGTAAAGGTGTAGTGATACAAAATATATATACCAGACAGGTTAAAGAGTGTGGAAGCGGTAAAGGAATAGTGATACAAAATAGATTTATCAGACAGGATAAATAGAGTGCAAGAGGAAAAGGAATCGTGATACAGAAAGACATACAAGACAGGATAAAGGTTTTCAAAGAGGTAATGGAATAGTGATACGAAATAGATATACCAGACAGGTTAAAGAGTGTGCACGAGGTAAAGGAATATCGATACAAAATAGATATAGCAGAAAGGTTCAAGAGTGTGACAGAGGTGAAGGAATACTGATACAAAATAGATGTGCCAGATAGTTAAAGAGAGTGAAAGAGATAAAGGAATAGTGATACAAAGTAGATATACCAGACAGGGTAAAGCCTTTGAAAGAAGTTACGAAGTAGTGATTCAAAATAGATATACCAGACAGGTTAAAGAGTGTAAAAGTGGTAAAGAAATAGTGATACAAAATAGAAGTACCAGACAGGTTAAAGAGAGTGTAAGAGGGAAAAGAATAGTGAAACAAAATAGATATACCAGATAGAATAAAGAGTGTGTTAGCGGTAAAGGAATAGAGATGCAAAATAGATATACCAGCCAGGTGATTGTGAAAAAGATATACCAGACAGGTGAAAGTGTGTGAAAGAGGTAAAGGAGTAGTGATACAAAAAAGATATACCGGACAGGATAAAGAGTTTGAAAGAGGTAAAGGAATATCGACGCAAAATGGATATACCAGAAAGGTTATTGAGTGTGTAAGAGGTATCGGAATAGTGATAAAACAGACAGGATATGGAAAATCAAAGTGGTAAAGGATTAGAGATACAGATTAGATATACCAAACCGGATATAGAGAGTGAAAGAGTACAGGAATATCGATACAAATTATATATATATCATGCAGGATAAAGAGTATGAAATAGTAAAGGAATAGTGATAGAAAGTAGATATACGACACAGGATAAAGAGAGTGAATGAGGTAAAGGAATAGTGATACAAAGTTGATATACTAGACAGGGTAAAGACTGTGAAACTACTCATACAAAATATATATACTAGAGAGGTTAAAGAGAGTGTAAGAGGTAAAGGAATAGTGATACAGCAGAGATACACCAGACAGGTTAAAGAGTGTGAAAGAGGTAAAGGAATATTGATACATAATAGGTATACCAGACATGTTAATGAGAGTGTAAGAGGTACAGGAATGGTTATACAAAATAGGTATACCAGACAGGATTAAGAGAGGGTAAGAGGTAGAGGAATGGTGATACAAAATAGGTATACCAGACAGGTTAAAGAAAGGGTAAGAGGTAAAGGAATAGTGATACAAAATAGATATACCAGACATGTTAAAGAGAGTGAAAGAGGTAAAGGAATAGTGATAGCAAATAGATATATCAGACAGGATAATGAGTGTGAAAAATGTAAAGGAGTACTGATACAAAACAGATATGCCAGACAGGATGAACAGTGTGAAAGAGATAATGGAGTAGTGATTCAAAATAGATTTACCAGACAGGTTAAACAGTGTGTAAGAGGTAAAGGAATAGTGATAAAAAAATAGATATACCATACAGAGTAAAGACTGTGAAAGAGGTAAAGGAATATCGATACAAAATAGATATAGCAGACAGGCTAAAGAGTGTGATAGAGGTAAACGAAAAGTGATACAATTTCGATATACCAAACAGGATAAAGAGTGTGTAAGAGGTAAAGGAATAGTGATACAAAGTAGATATATCACACAGGATAAAGAGAGTGAATGAGGTAAAGAAATATTCATAGAAATTAGATATAACAGACAGGGTAAACACTGTGAAAGTGGTAAACGATTAGTGACACAAAATATAAATATCACACAGGTTAAAAAGAGTGTAACAGTAAAAGGAATAGTGATACAGTAGAGAAAGACCAGACAAGTTAAAGAGTGTGAAAGAGGTAAAGGAATAGTGATATAAAATAGATCTAACACACTGGTTAAAGAGAGTGTAAGAGGTAAATGAATAGTGATCCAAAATAAATATACCAGACAAGTTAAATAGTGTGAAAACGGTAAAGGAATAGTGATACAAAATAGATATACCAGACAGGTTAAAGAGTGTGTAAACGATAAAAAAAAAGTGATACACAACAGATATACCAGACGGGATAAAGACAGTGGAAGAGATAAAAGAATACTGGTACAAAATAAATATACCAGATATGTTATAGAGTGTGTAAGAGGCAACGGAATACTGATACAAAATAGATAAAACAGACAGGACAAATAAAATGGAAGTGGTAAAGGAAGAGTGATACAAAATAGATATGTACGACAGGATAAAGTGAGTGGAAGATGTAAAGAAATAGTGATACAAAATAGATATACCAGACAGGATAAAGAGAGTGAAAGAGGTAAAGGAATATCGATACAAAATCGATATACCAGACAGGGTAAAGAAAGTGTAAGAGGTGAAGGAATAGTGATACAAGATAGATATACCAGACAAGTTAAAGAGTGTGAAAGAGTTAAAAGAATAGTGATACAAAATAGATATACCAGACAGGTTAAAGAGTGTGAAAAAGGTAAAGGAATACTGATAGGAAATAGATATATCAGACAGGGTAAAGAGTGTGAAAGAGCTAAAGGAATAGTGATAGGAAATAGATACATCAGACAGGATAAAGTGTGTGAAAGAGGTAAAGGAGTAGTGATACAAATTAGATATGCTAGGCAGGTTGAACAGTGTGAAAGAGGTAATGGAGTAGTGATACACAATAGATGTACCGGACAGGATAACGAGTATGTAAGAGGTAAAGGAATTGTAATACAAAATAGATATACCAGACAGGATATAGTCAGTGAATGAGGTAAACCAATAGTGATACAAACAGATATACCAGACAGGATAAAGACTGTGAAAGAGGTAAAGGAATACTGATACAAAATAAATATTACAGGTAGGTTATAGAGTGTGTAAGAGGTAACGGAATAGTGATACAAAATAGATAAAACAGACAGGATACGGAAAATGAAAGTGGTACAGGAGTACTGATACAAAATAGAAAGATCAGACACGATAAAGGGAGTGGAAGAGGTAAAGAAATAGTGATACAAAATAGATCTACGAGACAGGATACAGAGAGTGAAAGAGGTAAAGTAATATCGATACACAATAGATATACAAGTCAGGTTAAAGAGTGTAAAAGAGATAAAGGAATAGTTATACACAATCGATATACAAAGCAGGTTAAATAGTGTGTAAGAGGTAACGAAATAGTGATACAAAATAGATATACCAGACATGTTACAGGGAGAATAAGAGGTAAAGAAATAGTGATATAACATAGATATAACAGGCAGATTAAAGATTGTGAGAAATCTCAGCAGTGATCCAAAGTAGTTATACCAGACAGGTGAACAAGAGTGTAAGAGGTAAAGGAATAGTGATACAAAATAGATATACCCATCAGATTAGAGAGTGTAAAAAAGGTAAAGGAATAGGGATACAAAATAAAAAATACCAGACAGATTAATGATTGTGAAAAATGTGAAGGAATAGTGATACAAAGTAGATGTACCAGAGAGGTTAAAGAGAGTGTAGGAGGTAAAGAAATAGTGATACAAAATAGATATACCAGACAGGTTCAATAGTGTAAAAAGGGTATAGGAATAGGGATACAAAATAGATATACCAGACAGGGTAAAGACTGAATGAGAAAAAGGAATACTGATACAAAATAAATATACCAGACAGGTTATAGAGTGCGTAAGACGTAAATGTATAGTGATACAAAATAGATTAACCAGACAGGGTAAGGAGAAAGAAAGAGGTAAAGGAATAGTGATAAAAAATAGATATATCAGACACGATAAATGGAGTTAAAAGGTAAAGGGATAGTTATACGAAATAGATATAGCAGACGGGATAAAGAGAGTGAAAGAGGTAAAGGAATATCGTTACAAAATAGATATACCAGAAAGATTAAATAGTGTGAAACAGGTAAAGTAATAGTGATACAAAATAGATATATCAGAAAGAATAAAGAGAATGAAAGCGGTAAAGGAATATTGATACGAAATAGATATATCAGATAGGAGAAATGGTGTGAAAGAGGTAAAGGAATAGTGATACAAAACAGATATACCAGTCAGGTTAAAGAGTGTATAAGTGGTAAAGGAATAGTGATACAAAATAGATGTACCAGACAAGTTAAAGAGAGTGTAAGAGGTAAAGGAATAGTGATACATCATAGATAAACCAGAAAGGTTAAGGAGAATGAAAGAGGTAAAAGTATAGTGAAAAAAATAGATATACAAGACAGATTAAAAATTGTAAAATAGAAAAAGGAATAGTGAAGCAACATAGTTGTACCAGGCAGGATAAAAAGAATGACACGGGTATAAAAATAGTGATACAAAATAGATATACCAGACATGTTAAAGAGTGACAGAGTGGTAAAGGAATAGTGAAAGAAAATAGATATAGCAGCTAGAATAAAGAGTGTGTTAGAGGTAAAGGAATACTGATGCAAAATAGATATACCAGTCATGTTAAACATTGTGGAAGAGATATACTAGACAGTTGAAAGAGTGTGAAAGAGGCAAAGGAGTAGTGATACAAAATATATATACCAGACAAGTTAAAGAGTATGTAAGACGTAAAGGAATAGTGATGGTACATAGATTTTTAGTAAAGATTAAAGAGAGTGGAAAAGGTAAAGGGATAGTAATACAAAATAGATGTACCAGACAGCTTAAATAGTGTGAAAGAGGTAAAGGAATACTGATACAAACAGATATGTCAGAAAGGGAAGGAATGTGATAGAGGTAAAGGAATAGTGATACAAAATGGATATACCAGACAGGTTGAGGAGTGTGAAAGAGGTAAAGGAATACTGGTAGAAAATAGATAAACCACACAGGTTAAGGAGAATCAAAGAGGTAAAGGAATATTGATACAAAATGAATATATCAGTCAGGATAAAGAGAGTGGAAGAGGTAAAAGAATACTGATACAATATTGATATACCAGAGATTTTAAAGAGTGTAAAAGAAGTAAAGGAATAGTGATACAGAACAGATGTACCAGCCCGGATAAAGATAATGAGAGAATTAAAGAAATAGTGATACAAAATAGATATACAGACAGGATAAAGAGAGTGACAGAGGTAAAGGAATATAAATACACAATACATATACAAGTAAGGTTAAAGAGTGTAACAGAGGTAAAGGATTAGTGATAGAAAATTGATATACCAGACAGGTTAAAGCTTGTGTAAGAGGTAAAGGAATAGTAATACAAAACAGATATACCAGACAGGATAAAGGGAGTGGAAGAGGTAAAGGAATAGTGATAGAAAATAGATATAGCAGACAGGTTAAATAGAGTGAAAGAGGTAAAGGAATATCGATACAAAATAGATATACTGGACACGTCAAATAGTGTGACATAGGTAAAGTCATAGTGATACAAAATAGATATATCAGTCAGGATAAAGAGAGCGATAGAGGTAAAGGAATATTGATACGAGTTAGATATATAAGACAGGAGAAATGGTGTGAAAGAGGTAAAGGAATAGTGATGCAAAATAGATATACCAGTCAGGTTAAAGAGTGTAAAAGTGGTAAAGGTATAGTGATACAAAATAGATGTACCAGACAGGAAAAAGAATGTGTAAGAGGTAAAGGAATAGTGATACAAACTAGATATACCAGACAGGTTGAAGAAAGTGTAAGAGCTAAAGGAATACTGCTACAAAATAGATAAACCAGACCGCATAAGGAGAATGAAATAGGGGAAGGAATAGTGATACAAAACAGATATATCAGCCAGGATAAAGAGAGTTGAAGAGGTAAAAGAATAGTGATACAACATTGATATACCTTAGAGGTTAAAGAGTGTAACAGAGGTATAGGGATAGTGATACAAAATAGATGTACCAGAACGGATAAAGAGAATGATAGAGATAAACAATTAGTGATACAAAATAGATATTCCAGACAGGTTAAAGAGTGTGAAAGAGATAAAGGAATAGTGAAACAAAATACATTTACCAGATAGAATACAGAGTGTGTTATAGGTGAAGGAAGAGTGATGCGTACTACATATACCAGTCAGGTTAAAGATTGTGAAAGAGATATACCAGACAGGTGAAAGAGTGTGAAAGAGGTAAAGGAATAGTGATGCAAAATAGATATACCAGCCAGATTAAAGATTTTGAAAGAGATATAGCAGACAGGTGAAAGTGTGTGAAAGAGGTAAAAGAGTAGTGATACAAAATATGTATACCAGACAGCTGAAAGAGTGTGTGAGAGGTAAAGGCATAGTGATAAAACATAGCTTCTGCAGAACAGATAAATAAAGTGCAAAAGGTAAAGGAATAGTAATAAACAATAGATGTACCAGACAGCGTAAGTAGTGTGAAAGAGGTATAGGAATAGTGATACAAAATAGATATACCAGAAAGGTTAGAGAGTATGGAAGAGGTAAAGGAATAGTGGTATAAAATAGATATACCACACAGGAAAAAGAATGTGTACGAGATAAAGGAATAGTGATATAAAATAGACATACCAGACAGGATAAAGGGAGTGAAAGAGGTAAAGGAATTATGATACAAAGTAGATATGACGGACAGGGTAAAGAGTATGAAAGAGGGAAAGGATAGTGATACAAAATAGATGTATCAGACAGGATAAAGAGAGTGGAAGAGATAAAAGAATAGTGATACAAAATAGATATAACAGACCGGTTAAAGAGTGTAAAAGAGGTAAAGGAATAGTCATGCAAAAAAGATGTACCAGACAGGATAAAGAGAATGAAAGACGTAAAGTAATAGTGATACAAAATAGATATACCCGACAGATTAGAGATTGTAAAAGAAGTAAAGGAATATCCATACAACATCGATATACCAGACAGTTTAAAGAGTGTGAAAGAGATAAAGAAATAGTGATACCAAATACATATACCTGACAGAATAAAGAGTGTATAAGAGGAACAGGAATAGTGATACAAAATAGATATACCAGAGAGGATAAAACGTGTGTAAGAGGTAAAGAAATTGTAAGAGGTAAAGAAATAGTGATACAAAATAGATATGCCAGACCGGTTGAACAGTGTGAAAACGGTAATGGAGTAGTGTTACAAAATATATATACCAGACAGGATCAAGTGTGTGTAAGAGGTAAAGGAGTAGTGATACAAAATAGATATCCCAGACAGGTTGAACAGTGTTAAAGAGGTAATGGAGTAGTGATACAAAATAGGTATACCAGACAGGTTACAGACTGTGAAAAAGCTAAACGAATAGTGATACAAAATAGATATACCAGACAGCTTGAGTGGTGTAAAAAAGGTACAGGAATAGTGATAAAAAATAGAAACACCAGACAGTGTAAAGACTCTGAAAGAGGTAAAGCAATACTGATACCAAATAAATATACGAGACAGGTTATAGAGTGTGTAAGAGCTAACGGAATACTTATACAAAATAGATAAAACACACAGCATAAGGAAAATGAAAGTGGTAAAGGAATGGTGATACAGAATATATATATATTAGACAGGATAAGGAGAATGAAAGGGGTAAAGGAATAGTGGTACAAAATAGATATATCAGACAGGATAAAGGGAGTGGAAGGGGTAAAGGAATAGTGATACAAAATAGATATAGCAGACGGGATAAAGAGAGTGAAAGAGGTAAAGGAATATCGATACAAAATAGATATGCCAGACAAGTTAAAAAGTGTGAAACAGGTAAAGTAATAGTGATACAAAATAGATATATCAGACAGGATAAAGAGAACGAAAGAGGTAAAAGAATATTGATACGAAATAGATATATCAGACAGGAGAAATGGTGTGAAAGAGGTAAAGAAATAGTGATATAAAATAGATATACCACACAAGTTAAAGAGAGAGTAAAAGGTAAAAGAATAGTGATTCAAAAGAGATAAACCAGAGAGGATAAGGAGAATGAAGGAGGTAAAGGAATAGTGATACAAAATAGATATATCAGACAGGATAAAGAGAATGAAAGAGGTAAAGAAATAGTGATACAAAATAGATAGACCAGACAGGTTAAAGAGTTTGAAAGAGGTAAAGGAATCGTGAAACAAGACAGATATACCAGATCGAATAAAGAGAGTGGTTCAGGTAAACGAATAGTGGTACAAATAAATATACCAGTCAGGTTAAAGATTGTGAAAGAGGTAAAGGAATAGTGATACAAAGTAGATATAGAACACAGGTTAAGGAGAGCGTAAGAGCAAAACGAATAGTGATACAAAATAGATATACCAGACAGTTTACAGAGATTGAGAGAGGTCAAGAAATAGTGATACAACATAGACATACCAGAAAGGTTGAAGAGAGTGTAAGAGGTAAAGGAGTACTGATTCAAAATAGATATCCCAGACAGGGTAAACAGTGTAAAAAAGGTAAAGGTATAGTGATACACAATCGATATACCAGAAAGGGTAAAGACTGTGAAAGAGGTAAAGGAATATTGATACACAATAAATATACCAGACAAGTTATACAGTGCGTACGAGGTAAAGGAATAGTGATACAAAATAGATAAACCAGAAAGGATAAGGAGAATGAAAGTGTTAAAGGAAGAGTGATACAAAATAGACATATCAGACAGGATAAAGGGAGTGAAAGAGGTAAAGGAATATCGAAAAAAAAAGATATACCAGAAAGGTTAAATAGTGTGAAAGAGATAAAGTAATAGTGCTACACAATAGATATATCAGAGAGGATACAGAGTGTGAAAGAGGTAAAGGAATATTGATACAAAATAGATATATCAGACAGGATAAATAGTGTGAAAGAGGTAAAGGAATTGTGATACAACATAGATATACCAGTCAGGTTAAAGATTGTGTAAGACCAAAAGGAATAATGATACAAAATAAATATACCAGACAGGATAAAGAGTGTGTGAGAGGTAACGGAATAGTGATACAAAATAGATATATAAGACAGAATAAAGAGTGTTTAAGAGGTAAAGGAATAGTGATAGAAAATAGATATACCACACAGGTTAAAGAGTGTGTACGCGGTAAAGGAATACTGATACAAAATAGAATTATCAGACAGGATAAGGAGAGTGCAAGAGATAAAGGAATTGTGATACAAAAAGATATACAAGACAGGATAAAGGGTTTGAAAGAGGTAAAGGAATGGTTTTAAAAAATAGATATACGAGAAAGTTTAAAGAGTATGCACAAGGTACAGGTATATGGATACACAATAGATATACCAGAAAGGTTAAAGAGTGTGACAGAAGTGAGGGAATAGTGATACAAAATAGATATACCAGAGGGGTTAAAGAGAGTGAAAGAGGTAAAGGAATTGTGATACAAAGTAGATATACCAGACAGGCTAAAGCCTGTGGAAGAGGTAAAGAAATAGTGAAACAAAATAGATATGCCAGATAGAATAAAGAGTGTGTTAGAGGTACAGGAATAGTGATGCAACATAGATATACCAGTCAGGTTAAACATTGTGATAGAGATATACCTGGCAGTTAAAGAGTGTGACAGAGGTAAAGGAGTAGTGAGACAACATATATATACCAGACAGCTTACAGAGTGTGCAGGAGGTAAAGGTATAGTGATATAAAATAGATATACCAGACAGGATAGAGAATGTGTAAGAGGTAAAGGAATAGTGATACAAAATAGATATACCAGACAGGTTAAAGAGAGTGTAAGAGGTAAAGGAATATTGGTACAAAATATATATATCAGACAGTATAAGAGCGTGGAAGAGGTAAAAGAATAGTGATACACAATTGATATACTACATAGAATAAAGAGTGTTAGAGGTAAAGGAATAGTGATGCAAAGTAGATATAGCAGTCAGGTTACACATTGTGAAAGAGATATACCAGACAGGTGAAGGAGTGTGAAAGAGGTAAAGGAGTAGTGATACAATCTATATATACCAGACAGGTTAAAGAGTGTGTAAGAGGTAAAGGAATAGTGATAGAACACAGATTTTTCAGGCAGGATATAGAGAGTGCAACAGGCAAAGGCATAATTATACAAAATAGATATACCAGACAGCTTCAATAGTGTGAAAGACGTAAAGGAATAGTGATACAAAATAGATATACAAGAAAGGATAAAGAGAATGACAGAGGTAAAGATATAGTGATAGAAAATAGTTATACCACACAGGTTAAAGAGTGTGAAAGAGGTAAAGGAATAGTGAAACAAAATAAATATACCAGATAAAATGAAGAGTGTGTTAGAGGTAAAGGAATAATGATGCAAAATAGATATACCAGCCAGGTTAAAGATTGTGAAAGAGATATACCAAACAGGTGAAAGTGTGTGAAAGAGGTAAAGGAATAGTGATAGAACATAGATTTCTTAGAAAGGATAAAGAGAATGCAAAAGGTAAAGGAATAGTGATATAAAATAGATACACTAGATAGGAAAAAGAATGTGTAAGAGGTAAAGGAATAGTGATATAAATAGATATACCAGACAGGATAAAGAGAATGAAAGAGGTAAAGGAATAGTGATACAAAATAGATATTCCAGACAGGATAAATAGTGTGAAAGAGGTAAAGGAATAGTGATACAAACTAGATATACCAGACAGGTGAAAGAGAGTGTAAAAGGTAAAGGGATAGTGATACAAAATAGATAAGCAAGACAGGATACGGAGAATGAAAGAGGTAAAGGAATAGTGATACAAGATAGATATATCAGACAGTATAAAGAGAGTGGAAGAGGTAAAAGAATAGTGATACAAAATAGATATACCAGACCGGCTAAAGAGTGTAAAAGAGGTAAAGGAATAGTGATGCAAAATAGATGTACCAGATAGGATAAAGAGAATTAAAGAGGTAAAAAAAGAGTGATACAAAATAGATTTACCAGACAGGTTAGAGAGTGTGCATGAGGGAAAGGAATATTGATACAAAATAGATACAGCAGACAG
>JAOYNN010115277.1:0-11543 GCA_025770095.1 Goniobranchus kuniei | reverse complement strand
AGAGAGAGAGAGAGAGAGAGAGAGAGAGAGAGAGAGAGAGAGAGAGAGAGCAGAACCCTGGTTGTAAAAAGTACAAATTTTTCCCTTCTGATAATATTTTTTGTTTCATTATCCGATTCATAATCTGTCCCTAGGGGATGATATGCATTGACCATGTCAAGTAAGGAAAAAGCGCGCGCTCGCCCAGTTTGAATAACCCCAGCGCAGATAGAGCCGAACTTCGCCAGGTTGATGACTCATCGGAAAACACTACCGCTGCTCGCCCGAACTAAAGTATCACGTCTGTGACGCCGTGACGAAGACGGAAGCGGGATACGGGTGGTTGGGATGCAGAGCATTGTATCAGGCCTCTAATCTATTTATCGGCAGCATGCAATTCGAGATTGAGACCAACCACTACAGATCAAAATTACCTGCCAAGAACTTTCTTCTGCTTACAGCCTTGTCAAAAGCATTTTTGTGACGACAATATAGATAGGCAGTCAATTAATTTACTCCAATTGGTCATTTCTTGTTCGGTCAAAAATGAATTATGCGAATTCAAACTATCTCAAAGCATTTATTTTGGATATAAATAATAATAAAGATGATGCTTTATACAGATAGGTTGAGATACATGTTGGAAATCTGCTTGTCAACTAATTGAAAAAAAAAACAAGGAAAGATAGTAATGATAATAATAATAATAATAATAATAATATTAATAATAATAATAATAATCGATCAATCGCCGATAGGTGAAATAAACAGGACCAGTAGAGATAGGTGATACGAATCACAATGATCATCACAGAGAGGTGTGAAAAAGGCTGTCGTAGAGCCCACCGAGGAAGGCTGCGTAATGCTTTGTAATAGTTATGTTTCCCGTGGACGACTGCTGTCTTGAGCCGATAGAGTTTGACGTATAAGTACGTCCTCCTGCGCTTCTAGGGTAAAAAGGCTTGGACATTTTAAAACGTCCATCGCTTTTCTAGGGTTAAGCAAGAAAATGTACCCCTGTTGCTTCATTCGGCCCAGGTGAAAAAGGTTACAGCATTGACTGGATAAGTATTCTGCAATAGACTAGCATCCTTTTCAGAGTGTGATGGATAAAGTTTGTCACTGTTCACTTCCTCCTACAGAAACCAGAATAAGCCTTGGCCCTAAAGGCCGATTTGGCTAAAGAAGACTGCTCAAGCCCTATAGGCCGATTTGGCTTAAAAAAGACTGCTCACCTTTTGGACACCTTGAAATCTTTCAACAGACTCCTGAAAGTTGCTTCTCAGAAGGTCCAATTGTATCTTCTGGGTCTGTTGAGACAGTCAAGAAGTAAGTTGTTTTTTTTACATCATGTACGAGTATATATCAGAACTTTTATATAGCTTATTCATTATTTTTATTTTTCATCTATTACTGTTTCTTTAAGAAAATAGACGTTGCTTTGATGCTTATAACGGTGAGAAACAAAATAATTGCCAACCTCCAGAAGGAGGGATGCCAACTTAAAGAGTGAGGAGTGAGGGACAAAAGTTTTGACTTAAAGGAATATTTGCAAGTTTTCTGGGACATATTCAAACACAGGCATAAAACTTTTTAAAAAACACAACAAAACTTTTTATACAAATCCGTTAAAACATCAATCCATTCAAAAACATGGATAAACCTACATATCAAGAATGAAAACTTTGAAATTGATCCTGATTTCTAGATCTAGATATCTAGAGTGGGAACCGTAGAGATCTGAAGCTAACTACAAATCCATAAATAGGCACACAGGTCTGGAGGTTCATTACACTGTACATCCACGTCAAATTTTAACATCTGGATTTAAATTCTTACTTAAGCCTAATACTCCTGGATTCGACCAATTTAGATTCTTATCCTACCTGCTGACCACAAAAGCCAAAAAAAATACATGTTACACTGATAAATGCTTATAACTCAGTAACATGTCACCCAAACTGCACTTGGATGACGATGAAAACATTGTAACAATGAATGCTGAACAATATCTTCACATTATGTATTGGGTAGGTATATTGGTGTTAATAAAAAAAGAAAATAAAAATTGTTTCAACGAGATGAAGAGGCAACACACAGCGGCAAGACCATCTCAATCTAGATAAAACATCATTTTGATGACAGAATCACTGACTGCGGCACAGATCATCCATTGGCATCTCACAGCCCTGATTTGATCCCACTAGATTTTAAACTGTGGGGGTTTCTTAAGGACAAAATGTGTGGAAGCACTTTTCAAGGTCTTCCTATACTGAGAGAGTCCACGTCCGAAGCTTTCAGAGCCATTCATCTAGAAAAAGCAGTGTAGGAATGTGATTGCACATTTCAAAGGATGCATAATCACCTGCTTAAACCACAAAGGACGTCATTTGGAAAATGTGCGATTGCATTGTAAGTCAATGACCAACATTTATATAATCTTTAAACATTCAATGATTTCTGCAAATTGTTATTGTATTATCTGTATCATAAAGAATTTAAGAATTTACCAGCATTAAATCAGTGTAACATTTTGTGAGGGTCACCTGGTATAATGCAGACTGACATCTAAGCCTCCCATTCAGATACCTACAGATCTAGACCTAGATTCAGTTTGAATTTTGAAAGTTGGTGGATGAAAAGATTCTAAAATGTAAAAAGAATCTCTGATTGTCAGCTTTATAAGTGAGATGCAAAATCAAAACGATGCAGTGTCAGGTCACAAGCATGACAGCTGGTAGTTTTGAATTAGGAACAAAGATGACTCAGTATTACATAAAAAAAACAAAAACAAAAACCACAAGACCCAGTAAATCTTTGACATCAGTTGGGAATCAAAGATAAGGCAGGATTTCTGCATGACACAAAAAGCCATCCAGATAATGAGCTACTGTGAAGCTCGGAATATAAGGCGCACCAGTATATAAGCCGCACCCTCTAGTTTTTTTTAAGAAAAAGACTTTTTTCCTTGTAAAAGCTGCACCTAATTTACTCAGAACAAAAATCAACATTTAAGCCATTAAAATCCTCATCTTCAGTGTCTGAATTGAAGAGTTGTAACACAGCGTCTTCTGACAGGGTTGGGAACTGACATGACCGTTGTAGTCGAAAAGAGTCCCCCAAAAAACCAAACCAAATACACAAAAAAAAAATTTTTAAAAATCTTCTGACAGTGTCACTATCACCAGCCTTGTTTTCACTTTCTTCACTGTCAATAGTAGGCCTGTAGGCCTAAGTCTATGATATAATGCAAGGACAAGGTCGCTAATCCTTTGCTCACTCTGACTCGCACTGGCCCCATTCCTGAATAGACAAATTGAATGAATTTTTGAGTTACCAGCTGTGCAATCTGTTTTGAAACAATCATGTTAGAATAATACAGTATATAGAATTTTCAGTAGAATTGTTGTGGAACTGAACAATGACACTCCAAAGACTAAGCAAAACAGACTTCGTATAGATCTAGATTCTAGATCTAGATCAAGCTCGAGGTAGATCTAGCCCAGAGGGCCCATGTTTGTGAATGACTTTTCGTCACTCATCATCCAGGATTCCCACTCAATCGACATCGAAGTGTGTACTATTTCTAGGCGTCTAGATCTGTGTGTTGCCCACTCTGACAATAACATGAAACAAACGGCTTGAAATGAGTAATCTCTGAACAATATTCATTCTATGGTCTAAATTGAAGGGTTAATAAAAGAAAATAGACTTTGATAGATTTATGTTTGAAGAAAACACTTAATTAGATGAAGGTGGGGAAAATTAAAAGTACTTGTATAAGCCGCATTGGTGTATTAGCCATAGGGTTGGCAAGAGGAGAAAAAAGCTGCGGCTTATAGTCCAAACTTTACTGTAATTAATGCTGAGCTTATGATATACAACAGTACCTTCTCAGCACGTTTTGTTGAAGCAGTTCGTATCAAGCGCAAGGTTGCCTGGATAATCTTGTTTGTGCTCTGTGATGTGTTATGACTAGATTGAAGAAAGCAACAAAGAAAATAACTGTTAAAATGAAATGCTATGAAGGGCCAAAGGTGTGCTTGTGTGTGTGCTTGTTAAAAGGGGAGGGAGGTAAACAAAACAAAGTTTCTATAAAGCAAGTTTAAAATCCATTAATTCAATGATGAAGCATGAGAGAAAAAACAAAATGATTTGAATAATGGAAGTAGCATTCTTTCCAAAAGAGAAGAATTAAAACCTCTAAATTAAATGAAAAAATGTGACCTTCATCAGTCAGCACACTATTTAATACTTACATCTTGTCTCGAAGTTCTGTACTGTCTCTCTCTGTTCCTATCCCTTTCATAGCACGATCCACAGTATTTGCTGTAAAATTAAAAATGAAAATAATGTTAATTAAGTACAGCTTACATACAAACAAAGAATACCCTGGCCCTGCCAAAAAACAAACACACAACAACAACAAACAAACAGAACAAGAATACAGTGGTAAAGAGATGGCTTTTTTCATATCATTATAGCTGTCATATCCACAGTTTGTGTAGCCATGCTCTTGGAGCAATACCATCATATTTTTACGCCTCCTGATTAACAGCAACATTAAACACTCTGAACATAAAATACTTGGAGCCTGTTAGGCTCTTCAGTGTTATTCTTCAAATTAAAACAGGCACTAAGTAAGGTAATCCATAAGGAACATCAATTTTATAAACACTTTGTCGGTCATCTCAGGAAGTGTCGTATCTGCAATTTTGGAAATATACAGTTATTTATAACATGCTGTTCAGCATGGTGAGATCTACCTTCACTCAAAGCACCAAAACGCTATTCCCAGTATGTATACTTCTTGTGAGATAGCCATATTTGCAGGCTAGAACAAAAACAAACATGGTCAAAACTTTAAACCTTTTCTCACCTAAAATGGCAATTTTGCAGAAATACAACACTTTGCGAGATGACTGACAATTTGTAAAAAAATAAACTCTAAGATAATTCTTGTCTTTAATGTCCATATACATCAATAAAAATGGTGGTTCACAGGCACAAGGTATCATTTTCTCATGCCTGAACACAAAGTAACTGGATGATGCGCATGAAAAAAAGAGTGTAGCCTACACAATTCAAAACATAAACAAACGATGAAAATGGTCATGCCCCAGATGGCCACAAAAATAACTCCCTGACCACGGCCTTCACAAAACAATAATCAATGATTTACAGTTTGGCCCACAGTGTTGAGCAATGCAACAAACAACACTTAAGGACATCACACTACGGACATATAATTATGTTTCAGATGGTACATCCAGCAGGATGCTAGCCTAATAGTAACCCATTCAGCAACTCGTTCTTTGTATTCAATTCCCAATTAAGACCTCAATCTGATCCATTCCAGTTTGCTTATTAAAGCCTAACAGAAGTGTTGAAGATACAATACAATATTCATATAATAACATTTGCAAAAAATTAGGCAGACCCAAATCAATCTGAAGAATTCTTTTTGTAGGCTTTCTTCGGCCCTAATATACCCTACAGCCCCATCAGTAAAAAACTTAACAATTCAGTATTAATCCACACTTGATCTCCTGGAAGGTGCATTCTGTGATATCTGGACTTTTATCTGAATTCGTAGGACTTTTACTGCTTCTTATTTACTCACATACTTTTATATTTTTGCTTTTAAACTACCTATCGTAATATTGCTGATTCCAAAACAAAACAAAACACAAAGTAGAGATAAAATGAAAGGAAAGGAAGCTTACATCAGGTTCCCAGAAAGAACTGCCCCAACTTTGGAGCTTTATCACGTAACAATTGCACAACATCGGTCTATGAAACTTTGTGGGTTAATAATAAGTATCCAAAATTTGAATAACACAGTTCATTTGAAACAAAGTTAATAGGCAAAAGATTAGGGTTGTTCAAAATGCAAAAAGACCAGATTGTTGAAAATGTAGTCATATTTAATTTAGCAAATGATAAATGGCAAAAAATCATGGTTGTACATAACAATCATATAAAAACTATTTCGTAGTTTACAAGACCACAGCTAGATCTGGACCTAGATTTAGATCTAGATTTTTGTCCTTGACTAGATGAAAAGTACAAGATTTTTTAAAGTCTTTTGAAGTTTAAGTTTCAACAGATTTCACATTATGTTGGAATACGTTTAAAAAAAAGGGAGTGTAAATTTAACGCAGTTTAATGCAGAAATAGGATTGATTAGGATGTTGTCTGCACAACTAGGATCTAAAAGATTGGGATAAAAAAGTTGAGCCGGTTTCGATTGGAGGACATTAATATTTCACTGTGCTGTTTTAACGCCGGACAAGATTAGGCGCAAAACTAAGCTAATCATTCTGTCAGCTGTTTTGGGTTTTTTTTTTTGTTACTTTTTGACCAACTTCACCTAATTTACTATAGCTCCAAAAGTAATGGCTGTATTCATGAAATTTTGGTAGGTTATTTAACATATAATTATCTTAACTCAAGTAACATAATTTCTTTAGATTGCATGAAATGTCTATATAATGAGATATTAACTCTGTCAAATCTGGAGCATTTTTTTCTGGGACACCTGATAATCAATCCTTTTGTTTTTGTTTTTATTTAAATCATATTTTTAAAAAAGCTTTTGAACAATTTCCCCACTCTTTATTGGTTCCTTTTCACATTTTGGTTTTTATCTTCTTTTGCTTGATACGAGATTTATTTCAGCTTGGCTTTCTTTCTTAGAAAAAAAAAGTGTTCATGAGTTTGGGGAGAAAATAAATGATAATCTTATGCAATTACTTATTTCTTTCTATTCCTAAAAAAAATAATAGATTTATAAAAAAGATTGCGGTTCCACTAGTTACTTAGATCTTTAATGTTTATTTTCTATTACATGCTTAAAAACAATAATGAGACAAAAAGGCAAAGGACAAAGTGCTCTTGCGAGTTCTTCTGTTTGCCCCAACCAATGGGAGTATGAACAGTGTGGGGTATTCTCCCCCCCACCCTCCCCCATAATAAAAGAAGGCTTATCTTCCCGAACAGTCAGAAAAATAAGCCCAAGTCATTATTTTCCTCAACCACTTAGAAACATAGAGATACAACATGAACTGAGTTTTTTTGTCTCTAAATTCTAAAGCAAAAAGCAAAAAAAATCTCTGGATAGATTTTTGTTGTCTGCTAGAAAAAAGTAAATGGGAAAAGACGAAAGTGATAGAAACCACGGAATTTCATCAATAATTCGGCAATAGAAATGCGGAGGTACTCTACAACTATTGTCTGGATTAATGTAACTATATAATCTGTTTACAAATAACTTTTATAAAATGTAATTTCATAACTTCATAACTTAATTTAGACTGATCATCGATAGTGCTTTAACATGGTGTGATAGTAAGCGTCATGTATATGAAATATCAAATAGCCTCACTTTCAGTAAGGATCCAGCTGTGTCTGCCCAGTAAATGTGTTGGGAAGAATGGAGGCTCTTTCCAATGGGCAGACAGGTTCTTGCAAAGTTGTGCCAAATATCTCACAAATAACAAGGACTTGTATGGGAAAATAAGGATTGGGCTTATGTTCCCGAGTGTTCAGGAAAAAAATATTCACCTTGTAAACTAAAATTAGCCAATTGTTTAGGTATATAAATGCAACAATAAGATAATAATTCAATATCTAGTACCAAACACTTGACATACAATTGAAAAGTGGCGGGTGCAAAAAGAATTATAACAATGTGATGCTATAGATCACTATGATTTTTAGATAGTTACCCCCATTATTTATCTTGAAGATGTTGCTGCGAATCTGTTCAGTGATGTCTGTAATGGAAGCAAGGTCATCTCTGTAGTCTCTCTGGTCCGGGTCATCCCTGTATTCACCCAGTGCCCCATAATTCGCCATTGTACTGTAGATGATGCAAGAAGGCCTTCTTGGAAAAAGCTGAAAACCTCATATTTATTATATGCAAACCATTTCTAACACCTTCATCTAGTCATTCTAGATCTAGAATCTATCATCCTTGCAATACAAGACAACGTGTCAAACAAATTTTGGCCTATATAGAGGGTGACGCAGAAAAAAAAAGCGATATCATAACACACACGCTAATGTCCAATGTAATGTCGAAATATTCTTTGACCACGCAAAAGTTTCACTAGCAATGTCATTGTTATGATTGTTTGAGAGTAATATCAACAGCATCAAGATCTTCATCAGTAGAACCAAAGGGAGCAGATACCCAACAAATAATTGACCTTGGGTGAGAGACTGCCCTAGTGCCCGCAAAGCATTTCCTGTGATTGTGTTTCGCTGATCACGTGACTGAAGTCTGGAAGGCCAGCTGGAATGAGAATCTTTTTACTTTAATTTTCGCTCAGTGTCCCCGTTCAATGCCTAGATAGGCTACTCTTCTTAAACTCGATGCTGCATTTGTATTTTTACGAATTGTTTCAAGCTAGATCTAGGCTAAATATGTTGATTTTCCCCATATCGTGAAAATAGCTTCAATATCTATTTTCACAATGTTGAAAAATAGCATCATCCATTTCAAAAGGGATTAGTTTTTGGCACAATAGTGCCAATAACTCCTGCCAGTTATTGGCACAATATTGTACATACAAATTCCATACAATTGTGGAAATAAAGCATTGTGAAATCAGACAATTGATCTAGATTTAGATCAGACACATTCCATTGAGCCCATTCCAGCTCTCACAGCTTTCAATGACTTTCTATGTTCTATTGTTTAAGGAATTTACCTAGAATGTTGGGTCTTATTGATTCATGTACTGTAAGTATAAGTTTTCAAATGTTGCCTAGGTAGGAAGTGAATTGACGGTGCAGTGGTTAGTGGTTCTGGTATTGAGATAATGTTAGGTAGCTCAGATGACCCAGGTTCAAATCGTCCTAGGGGCAATTAAAAAAAATTGTTTTAAGCCTACAGTAAAAAAAAAATCATCTTTGTTCGTTTCTCATTTTTGTTGAGTGTTTTCTTTTTTTGCTGTTGGTTTTGTAGAGATCTGGCTATACTTTTTCTTAAATCTTTGGTATGAGCAGTAGCCGTATAAGATTAAGAAAGTAATATTACCTCTGCTGAGGCAAATGCCGTGAAAACCTGTGCGCGGTCCTCCCACCTGAGCCCCGCATAGGCCATCAAAGCGGGACGCCCCGCTTCTTTCTGTGAAAAGCACAGGCCATCAAAATCAGACAGTGACTATGACCGTTTTCAATGGAAATTTCTATTTCCATTCAAGGAAATTGACCCGGAAGTTATATTTATTATAAACAACTATAGAGGTCACCAATGGGATTGCAAGTTATTTTCAGCTTCTCTATGCTGTTTCACGCCATTGTTACTGATTGGCGAAGTACGGGCTACATACAAGGTAACCAGGCACGATCACAAAGTGCCTGCTTTATAAGCAAAAAAGTTGCTCACAGGTGTCAACAGCCATACCACATATTGAAAATACTGGTTCTTGTCCGATCACTGAAGTCAAGCAACGTTGGATGTGGTTAGTACTTAGATGTGTGACCGCTTGGTAACACCACGTGTTGGAGATGTTAATTTTTTTCTTTTTTTTTTAATCATCCCATGTAATATGGCTCTGGGAACGCAGTCTGTCAGAATTGTATTTTCTTTTAAATCGTTCTTACTTTTATTTTTTTGTAATCTAAAAAACAATCTAGAGTGGTTGCCCGGATGTCTCTCTGTCTGTCTGTGTGTCTCTCTCTCTGATTCCACATTCGCTGATCAATGTCTGTTAGGAGAAAAAAAAAGCCGCAAATCAGGATAAGGTGAGCACTTTTCGCTGATGAGAAACAGTTTGCCTCAAGCGCTCTCTTTCGTAGCCAATGAAAGGTTCTCGGCGGACAAGTTGTAAAACTGCGATCACGATGTTACATCAACAAAATTAAAATACTATCAACTATCAATAAAAGTAAGCATCAGCTGAACCTTTTTTTAACCCTGTTTTATTACACCTTGCTGATCAGTAATATTCAAAAATTGTACGACCAACATCAATAAACACCGATTTACATTCCAGTTGATGAAATAAACTATCTATCCCAATTACAATGTTCGATACCATCCACGTTAGTCGATCCAAGATGGCGACACGCATAACAAATTGCTACATATACAAATAAGACCCCAAATATCTGTTGGACAAGGAAAAAGGACCCCAAGGAAAACAGAATGGAAAACTGTTTGCAAGCGCTTGCCTTATCCAACGCACGTCTGTATTACCGTGTACGAAGGTCCACAGTCCTTAAGCCTACATGCCAGGTTTACCTTGTACGTAGCCCGTGGAGCTACAAACAAGGTTACTGTGTACATAGACACTCCCTAGATTTAAGGAGAACCCGTGACGGCGCGACCCCCCGCCGTGTGGCGATATGAATGAAGCTTCGCTCAGTTTATGACTGAAAAGGAGGCAATGTCATAAAATTGGCGTCTGACATGTCCACTCAAGAAGAAAAGAAAGGTAACAGCAAAAAGCTGTTCCAACAAAGCCCACTGGCTCCAGATCAAACTTGAGGAAACATTAGTTTCAGCATCAGAGTGGTCCACTCAACTTTGAACTATGGAACAGCCTCCCAGAAAGTGTCTGAACTTCACAATCACTGAATGAATTCAAAAAGCGACCTAATGCACTATGTGGGAGAAAGAGGAGGCTGTATATAACTAATAAACTATAACCCCACCATCAGCTTAAAACGAAATAAAGGACAAACAAGAGTATATCAAAGAGAATGATCAACACAGAACGTTTGCTGGAAATCAACTCTACCTACCGTAACTGTAAACTCTACGATTTTGTATACTAGACTAGACTGTACTGTATATCGGTAGGCTTGCTTGACCCTAGATCTAGAATCTGGATGTATGAGTATGATCTATGCTAGATTCTAAATCTATTCTATTAAAACTATTACAATGAATGGTGTCGAGGTAGTGCGTGCTTCTTCTTGATACAAAGTCAGCTGATATCGTTTCACAGACTAGATGCAGTTTTTTTCCTTCAGTCTTTCCTTTCCTCTTTATTCCTTTGTGGTAGATGGGTCTGGAAAGGGAGGCAAGTAATTTTCTTCGCTCGTTTTCCGGAGTCACTTGGCTGTTTCATTTTTTAAGTTTTTTCATTCTCATGTGATCACATGCTAAATATAGACAATCGACAAGAGAACTCTAAAAAGAAGGAACAGAAGGAAAAGTTTTATGACATCGATCGAATTTCGGCACCCTCGCCGTAGCCCCGTAGTATTTACAGTCCACTAGAACCATAGATTTATAAATAGTAAATAGATGGCTCCAGTAATTTTGTCTCACAACTCTTCATTAGATGTAGGTCCATTTGAAATGTGGGATTGCTCTTTGACTTTTTAATTTTCTTACGTATTATTGCAAATCTACTCATCTACTTCAATGCCAAAGTAGGAGATGAAAGGATAGACGACGTTGTTGGGCCATGTGGAATAGGGACGATGAATGAACGTGGGAATAAGCTAATTGAATTGTGCCATGCAAATGAATTCACTATCACAAACACTTGGTATCAACACCACCCTAGACGACAGTGGACATGGAAGAGCCCTGATGACGA
>JAOYNN010115166.1:0-11543 GCA_025770095.1 Goniobranchus kuniei | reverse complement strand
TGACCAGTAGCATGGTGGTATATTTCCTTCTTTTCTCCCAAAAATCTGAGAAATTTCCTCCTTGTTTGAAAATCTGGCAGCTATGTTTTTCTGTCAAAACCTGTTTGTTATCAGAATTTTTTTTTTTTTTTCTAGCCGGCCCATTTGTAACCCCTATTTATATGCACCCTGTGAAGTGTATCACCAGACGCTGACTTGTTATCTCATAGCCAACAACCAGAAGAGCTCCGTAATCCTACTTTCACTTTGTTTTGATGTTTCTCTGGCTTTTCCTACCCTTGATTTGAGCAAAGTTTTCATAGTTCTAACCATGACTGACCCTCAGCCTTGACCAAGTGGTACACAAACTTAATGTAGGGGGTGTTTTCTAGCTGTTTTTTTTTCTGTCAGACAGTGAAGATAGAACTGATTGTGACATTGAATTGGGTGAGGTGATAGACTCGAGTAGTGACAGTGATAGGACAGCAGTGTCAGCGATGACAACAGTGTTCGAGGGTAGGGCCAGATTTTTAGATTTAGATGAAGAATGGTATGAAGCTCGACCACAGGATGATCCTATACCTTTTATCTCTTAGTGTGGGCAAAGTTGGACAATACAGGTAAAGGAATGTTATCTTTACCTTTTTCTTTACTTCCTTTTCATTGCTGGTCTAACCACTGCAGTTGTCTTTGTAGTTTTCTACCTTTACATAATATTGTATTTTTCAGCACACAGACAGACGGACAGATGCATATAACACATTCACCCATTTGTATTGATAACTTCCCAGAACTACATGATAAATCCATACAAGTGTATATTTTATGAAAGATAAAAAAAATTCTCGACAAAATAGGCACAAATTCATAGAGTTTGAATAACAACATTTGAAAGAAAATGTCTGCTAACTTCGAATTTTCAACAAAGGTATCAGTGGCCATCTTGAATCTTTAGGTCATGTGACTTTGTCTTTGTACACAGAGCGAAAACTTTGCTGGAGAAGTGTAGATAATTTTATTACCTTTCAGACTGTATATACTTATGTAGGTCTATTGTTTCAAATAATGGCGATATAACAAGAAAACAGAACCCTGTATTTTTTCATGAGCGATGTGACTGAGATAGGGTTAATCAAATTCTGTAAGGGAGACAGTGTTATATTGGCTCTATCCTTTCAAATGTGACTATGTTTTGTTATGAATTTCAAAGCATAAAAAGTGGTCAATTTTCTTGTTTCATATCTGAAAGGTGCAACTATTGGACACAGATCTCTCTTGAAATATTACCGTCAAAACATGGTCCCCCATTATCGAGAACAGACGAGTAAAGTCCTACCGAAGATGTTGGCACATTACAAAGCCCTGGGTTGGACTGGATCCACAGGTATGCCATGCTTAAGTTTTGGAATCAAAATATGAAATACAGTGCAATCCACATGTTTACAAATTCCCAAAGTTTTCCTTCTTTACGAAATAATTTCTCTTATATCAACCTTTTTTGGCTCACTCCGACATGCTACCAAGAGGTACCTGGTGAAGTGCATGGACATAAAGGGGGAAAATGTCAGGCTAACGGTCAACACATTAGATCTGTCTTAGTCTACTCGCAAAGTACTGTACCGACACACCAGGCTTTAGTAGATCATGTACACACTGAATGTAATAGACGACATGCACCTCTCGTGCCATAGGTATAGCGGTCTCACTATCACTACTCCCCATCCCCATCCCATTCCATTGCTGGCAATTGCCATGGTCAGTTGCCTCACCTTTCACTTATCCTCAGCAATTGTCTATCACAACAGACAGGCCTTAATCTAGGCTTAAGCCTTTTACCTATACAAGCATGTGTGTAGTCAAGTTAGCGTGGTGTGTGGTGTGCGCCTCGCCATTCATGTTGCTAGCAAGGCATCGGAACAACCACCCCTCTTGTTTGCCCATCATAACAAACCAAGTGTACGTAGACCTACATCTCTCCCAGCTTCCCGTTCATTTTCTAGCCTCCCACCATATAAGGTAGACTACTCTGTTCCAGCACTAGAATTTATTGCCCCCGCCCCTCCCTCTCCCTTTTTTTTTTCTAGTCTTTGGCATTGTGTTTTTATTTATCAACATCATATCCTCTTCCCAAAGCATGTCGATATAAGCGAATTACATTGTGCATAGTTCAGCATTTAAGACATCAAAATCAGAGATCCTGCTTAGGTCATAAAGTTCAGCACATATTCCCCAACTCCTTACTGAGCACCTCATGATAAGAGGCTGATCATCATATTATTTCCTTTTAAAGCTTTTTAGTGAAGTAGGTTTAGCTGTCATCATAGTTTTCCGCAGGCGCTGCAACTGCGGCGAGATTGTGGAAAAATGTATCTATCGCACCGCAAAGCTATGAATTTTGATTTTTTGCAGAATTTTACAGAATTGTTATGCGAAGACGAAGAATTGCGGGGGGAAAAATTAGAGTGAACTGACCTGACTACCAAGGCAGAAATCATAGAAGCTGTTAAGACGTTAAAGAATAGGAAGTGATTATTTGGGTGGAATCCACCCGAATAATGCAAATGCCCTACTGCTGTATTATTCAGGTGGAAAGATTTTATCCGTATTACGCATGCGCAACCGTCTTGGTATAGTGACAAAATGGCACTTATCACCGGTCACACCTCATCGATTCAGCAGCTTGACACAACTTTTAAATGAATTTAAAAGCAATTCAGCGGTACATACTATGTTTATTTTAAATGCTTTTTCTCCTCTTTTGGCAGTTCACTTATTCTATAAACCGTTTTTTTCCTTGCTAATTCTGTTCTCTCGTTTACCTTTGACTCTTTCTGAGATGACCGACTTATCTTAGGGGCACTGTGGCTGAATTGATAAGGCATTGCACTGTGTAATCCAAACGCTGTGGGTTCGAACCTACTTCGGCATTGCGCATTTCTTTTTCCTCTCCTTTATTTTTCTTTTTCTTTTTTCATTTGGGCAAGTTAATTTCACCCCCCTTGCCCTTGTTGGCTGTTTTGTGTCTATCAGTGGGAAATTCACACCCTCTAATTATACTAAGGAAAATCAATACAGGGATGCTATTATTAATACAGTAGGGTACGATCACATCAATAGTCAAGTGTGTATAATATATGTATATTTGGTCTCAAACATGCACCTATTTACCGTGATTTATAGGCCTACTACACACCTGGATACAATCTTTCCACCTATATGGTATGGCTTTGGGGGTCTGTATTATTCAGGTGGAGAAAAAACTTTCCACCTAAACAATAGCCTACAGACCCCCCCAGTTCTGTATTATTGAGGTGGAATATACCCTAATAACACTTGCCAATGTTTAATTTGTTATTTAGTTACACAGGTTGTCCCTACATACTCCACACTGGATACAATCTTTCAATCTTTCCAAAGGCGACCTCCAAATCCTGTCTCGAACTAGATCTAGAGTAGATCTATAGAACTTAGAATTGAGAATCAAGAGAAACATTATGATGTAGATTTTTTTGTTGTTGAATAGATGCATGTAGTCCCATAAATTGTGCACCTCACAGGTGTAATATATAATTTATTATTTAGTTACACATGTAGGCCCTACATACTAACTACACACTAGATACAATCTTTCCACCTGAATAATACAGACCCCCCCCACCTCTGTATTATTTAGGTGGAATCCACCCGAATAATACTTGCTTAAAGAACAACAAAGCCCCTGGAAGCGATGGCCTTAATGCTGAACTTCTTAAAATCAGATTCTGGAATGACAGCAGCAGTTCTTCACCCCTTATTTATCACAATCTTGCATCAAGAAAGAATTCCGGAAGACTGGACCAAAGGTGTGATTATTAAAATACCTAAGAAGGGATCCTTAAATGATTGTAACAGCTTTCGAGGAATTACTCCTCTCTCAATACCCATTAAGATTCCTACAAAGACCATCATTAAGTGAATTACTGATGCTGTCAATGGAGTCCTTCGGTAGGAACTGGCTGGTTTCAGGAAAAACAAAGGATGTACTTACCAGATTTTCACACTAAGAAATATAATTGAACAAAGCTCTGAATGGCAACGCAAACTTCATATAAACTTCATTGACTTCTAAAAAGCCTTAATATAATTGAACAAAGCACTGAATGGCAACGCAAACTTCATATAAACTTCATTGACTTCCAAAAAGCCTTAATATAATTGAACAAAGCACTGAATGGCAACGCAAACTTCATATAAACTTCATTGACTTCTAAAAAGCCTTCGATAGCATCCACAGAGAAAGCCTTTGGCAAATTCTATGGCATTACGGAATCCCAGATAAAATAGTAAAGTGCATTAATTTTGATGATAATTTCACATGCACTGTTGGTGGCAACAATCTCAGCTTCAAAGGTAAAACTTGCGTGAGACAGGGCTGTGTGATATCAGCAATCCTTTTCAATCTTGTAATTGACTGGGTGATTAGCAACACAATGAAAGACTCTCAGAGAGGCATACGATGGATCTTTTCTCCTGCTTAGAAGATCTAGACTTTGCAGATGACCTAGCTATATTGTCACACACTCACAGTCACATACAAGAGAGAACAGATCGTCTGTGTGAATTTGCAGGACAAGTTCGATAGTAAGCCAAAAGAAAACAAACAGTGATCTTGAATGTTGACAATATATCCCACTCCAATGAAAGCCTATGCTGTTGATCTCTCGATTGTCCAGCAATTCACATATCTGGGAAGCATAGTGAGAGATGATGGAGGTGCTCAAGATGACATTAAAAACAGGTTAAAGAAAGCCAGGAACTCAAGGAGAGCCATGTGAAATATTTGGAAGTCATCTCAATATTGTTAAAACAAAAGTTAAAATATACAGCTGCGTACTGTCAACTCTTCTCTATGGCTCAGAGTGTTGGTGCATGACAAAAACTGATTTAGGAAAATTGTCAGCCTTTCACACAACCTGCCTGTGAAAGATACTGCTAATCTTCTGGCCTCGCAGAATATCCAACCAGGACCTCCTACAGCAGGGCAACACTGAAGACATTTGATACCCTTATTACCAGAAGGAGATGGAAGTGGATTGGTCATGTCCTATGGATGAAAGATGATGCCATTGCAAACATTGCTCTCAGATGGACACCCGAAGGGGAAAAAAGGTGAGGTAGATCGAAGCAGACGTGGCGGAGGAAAGTGGAAGAGGAAATGACAGGATGGGGCAAGTCCTGGAAATCACTGAGAGGACTCACCTCTGATAGTGACAAGTGGAGAACCCCCATTGCTGCCCTACACGCCCATAGGCGTCAAACGCAGTAAGTAAGTAAGACCTAACTACTTCAGAGATCTCTCTCTCTCTCTCTCTCTCTCTCTCTCTCTCTCTCTCTCTCTCTCTCTCTCTCTCTCTCTCTCTCTCTCTCACAGACCCAGATCTCAATCTCGAACTGCAATCAGATTATGGAACAACCATCATGGAATGATAAAAACCAGATGTACGATATTAGATTCATTCAAGACCCTCATCAATTCTATCAGCCACATAAATCTTCACTAAATAAAGCTGTGGTTGAACAGGAAGAAGAAGAAGAAAAAAACAATATCATCCCCCCAAAAAAAAATGTGGAAAAGAAGAAAGATTCAGCTTTGCTTCCATACCAAATTAAACAGAAACTGACTCTGAATTTCACTTTGAAATCTTCCGTCAAGTCATCTCTTGCATTTACTGGGGTTTCTGAACTTTGAAGTTCTGAGTTTCTCACAATTTGCATTGAAATAACATCCTTGGGTACATCAATGAGAAAAGGCTTTTATGTCATTTCTAGACATGAATAATTTACTTTTCACTTTGTCAATTGGTGTAGGTTTTGTTCCTAGATTGTTAAAAGCAAATGAGGAAAAGAAGTGGTCGTTGGGTTAAACTTTCATGTGTAAAACCAGTTTCAATGTTTTGAGATAAGATAAGATAAGATAACCTTTTTGTCCAATTGAGGAAATTTCGATTGCTTGACAACTCATCAATAATGTAGTAATAACAAATGTACATGAATATTTTTTTAATAATAGAGTATTGTAAATAAAAGAGTGACTAAATATATACTTGAATAAATGTGTAAAGCTAACAGTATTCAGAGACAAAAAGATAATATGGGAAGATTACCTCGAAGTTTAAAACATTGTATATGTAATAAAAATTACGTTACTGGTTCTGCAAAAGCAATGCAGTTTAGTTGCTCCTACTGACAAGCAGGCACACAAATCTACACACTTACATAATATGTAACACATACATACAGACAGACACAATTAGGGATGAAGAGATTAAAAATATAGTATTGCACTAAATGAGTGGCTAAATAAATAAAGTATAAATGTGTAGAGTTAAGAATATTCAGAGATAAAAAGAATTCTGTCAGTGAGTGGATTATAGAAAATAAAAAGTCTAAAGTCATCGTTGTAGATGATAATTCTACATGTTTTATTTTTCTTTCTTTCAGGACCTCAAGTAGAGAAGCGGGCCAAAGACTTGCAGTGTTTACAAAGAATTAAGAAGAAACATTTTATGCAAATGGGGTGCAAGACAAACAGCTTCCGCTTTCACTTCAGAGATCAAAATGCTTAGTTTTTTATTGGCCTTTCCATCATCCTCTGGTCTGGTCATAGGAATTGGATTCTACACATTTGGTTCCTTTTTACCATGTTACATTGACATTTGCTGAACTTTTCTGTACAAGCTACTTGTGATAAAGTCACAAAGAACCAATGGCTTAATCTGCAGACATGTTTATAAACTTATGAATTGAAGGACTCTGTATTACAATATAACTGGATCCATTTTGATGAAATGAATTATCTCAACTAGCCATTTAAGTTAAATGATAGCACTGGATTTTAGCTGCTATTCATATTTGATAATTTAACTGTGTGAGCTGGAGTTAAGATCTGGAGGAAAGGAAAGATGTCAATTTTTCCATCACATCAGTAAAAAAGTTATTGATTAGATCTAACTTTTTTTTCTTCTTTTTTTTGTTTGTTGAAAAACTCATCATTGTTTAAAAAATGGCATGATGAAGTTTATTTGCATATGGAAAAAAAACTTACCCCCCCAAAAAAAACAAAAAAAACAAAACCAAACAAACAAAAACAAAAACAAGAAAAACACGCCAGCAAACAAAACAACAACAACAAAACAAACAAAATAGAACAACAAAACCTCCTAAAACAACAATGAACAAAATAAAACAAACACAAACAAAACAAAAGAACAATCCAGCAACAACAGAAATTTGGTGTAAATGCAATGTACTATTCCATTCCCATACACATGAATGTAAGATTGATTTATGAAATGTTGAAAAGTGATACTGTTCATAATTCTTTTGTTTATAAATAAAGACGCTATGCAACTCATTCAGGATTTGCCTTCATATATGCTTATATTAGTTTTTCTAAACTGACTGTAAGAAAAAGCCCTCATTTTTGTTTTGTTACCCTTTTTCAAAATAATACCTCATTAAGCAACTGAAACATGTAAACTACCCTTTAGATTTACTTTTCTAAACAACACATGATTATAATAATAATATTTTGAACAATTTTATTACCCCCTCCCTAATGGAGGGCTCTGGGTGCATAACAATTTCAGTGCTGAGAACACAACTAGACATGCTTATAGCATTGGCAGACACAAAATTCAGTCAATGGAACTTTTGTCCATAGAGATGCATAGTTACTTCAGGTGGAAGGCTGTTCCATAATAATAATAATAATAATAATAATGAACATCTTATATCTCCATCTTAGATGCTCAAGACATGCGTGACATGTATTTGGAAGGAAAACTAGGTACTAGGTGAATTCAGAAAGCAGAAAGAAAAAGTTCAGTCTTTCAGGATATTTTGAAGGATGAAAGGGTTTGGCACATTCTTGTGTGAATAGACAAAGGAAACAATTCCACACAGCTGGCGCAGCAAGTACAAAGGCATGCTGAGAAAAACCTGTTTTAAAAGATAAACATAAAGATTGCATTTATAAAGCTTTTCACCATCTACAAACAGTCTCAAAATGCTTTACAATACTTTATCCTAAAGCAGGCATACTCCCTGCGAAGTATAAGGTAAGTTGTAGCAGTCAGCGCAACAATACCAGCCTATTGCTAGGTACTCATTTAACACCTGAGTGAAGCGATTTGGGTAAATTTTCTTGCTTAAGTGTTAAGGATTGTACATTACATAGTAAATGAATTTGATGAATGAAGTGTACAGGAAGAATATGAATATGTACAAGGGATTTTAAGTATACAGGGGCAGTGTCATCATGGATACATTTAGAGACGAGGCAGGCCATTTTATATGCAATTCTCCACTGAAAGCGAATGAAGGGATTTAAAAATAGGGCTAACCTGGTCATTCTTTTTTGTCCTTGTTATAATTCGAGCTGGTTTGTTTTCAAGTAATTGCAGCTGGCCCACTGTGCTTCTTGGCAACCCGTAAAGGAGAGAGTTGCAATAATCTTATCTATTTGTAACGAGGGGGGTGAAAAATGTGGGCACTGTGGTAGTATGATGGTCTTGCAATCGAAAGGTCACAGGATCAAATCCTGGTGTGGACACTTTCCCTTTTTTGTGAAAATGATCAGTTCTGTTTTATCATCATTTAATTTAAATTTGTTTTCAAACATCCACGACTCATAAGAGACATACAGTTTGCAATTGTCTCCATAGTTTACTCAATGTCCATTCGGGTGATTGGAAATTACAACTGATATGAGTATCATCAGCATATAGGTGATTATCAACATTAAGGAACTTGATAAGAATGCTGAGCGGAGAAATGTATAATGTAGAAAGATCCCTGTGGCACACCATAATCGAATGTTGGTTTTGATGAACAGCTACTGATGATCACTCTTTGAGTATGATTCTGTAGAGAGCTTGAAACCCATTTCAAAGCATTTCCTATGATTCCAACAAATTTTGCATCCTTTCTAACAGTATGGTATGATTCACTATGTCGAATGCTGCACTCAGGTCAAGGAGGAGATGTGCGACATTGTCATTGTGATCTAGATAATTGACAATATCATTATGGACTCGAAGGAGCGCTGTTTCTGTCCTGTGGCTTGTCCTGTATGCTGATTGACTGAGAAAAGAAGAATTGCGACCATTATCTGGGTCCAAAGTATTGGAAAGTATTGGGTTGTACTCAATATCAAAAGAATGTATTGAGTGGGAAAAAAAACACTTCCCGAACTTTAACTCTCATTATCTAAGAATTGGCATAATAAATCGTAATAACATTTTCACAAAAGGTTTCATGCATGTAAACAAATTCTTTCGTCAGTTATAGGGAAAAATGCAAGCAGTGGTCAAAATCACAAATATCAAAGCCTGACGGCAAAATCGTCAATTTACATTTATAGTTAAGTTTCAATTGGTCAGTTAAGCCCCCACTTTGCGCGATATCATGCTAATGTTGACCGAAGGCCTTTCTGTCCATGCTTGCCCTCTGTGGTTACGGGCAATGTCCAGTCCCTTAAAAATAAAGTTGATGAACTACATTCAATTTGTAAATCTCATTCAGACTCTCGCCAAGCCTCAATTATTGCATTGACAGAAACCTGGCTTACACCTCAGCAACCCTACTCATATTTTGTCGTTGACAATTTTTCACTCTTTCGGCAAGACAGAGATGCTAACTCTGGAGGGAAGAAAAGAGGAGGCGTGTGTGTTTTCATTAATAATAACTGGTGTCATCGAAACAACATGACAGTTACGCGCACTGAAACACACAATGACATTGAACTTATCATATTGTCTCTTCGTCCCCTCTATATGCCCTGGGAATTTTCCAAGATTTATATAATGACCGTCTGCACCCCTACCCAGGCAAACATAAACAACGCGGAGGACATACTACATTCACATATGAATGACCTTGTATCCAAATTCCCAGACTGTGTGAACATGTTGACTGGAGACTTTAACTCAGCAAGAAATATTCAGATTCCTGGACTTTTTCAATTCGTTGATCGGCCAACCAGAAGTGATGCAAAGTTAGACCGATTCTTTTGCAATGTTGAAAAATCGTACAGATGCTACCCGCGACCTCCTCTGGGTTCATCAGACCATGACATGCTGCTCATACGACCAAAGTAACTTCCTGTCATCAAGCAGTCAAAACCGGTAGGCAAGTGTGTGCAAGTATTGAATGAAAGCTCACTAGATATGTTGAGTGATTGTTTTGAATGTACTGACTGGAATGTTTTTAAGGAAATCTGCCAAAGTTTAGACGAGTTGAATGATTGTGTGACTGAGTATGTAAACTTTTGTTCAGAAAATGTTTGCACTAAGAAAGAAATTGTACTTTATCCTAACAATAAACCTTGGTTAACCAAAGATCTAAAATTGTTAAAAGAGAACAAATGGAAAACAAACAAACAAACAACATGACCAAATAAACAACAAAGAAAAAAAAAACAAAACAAAAAACAACACAAAAAATAACAACAACAACAACAACAAAAAAAAAAAAAAAAGCAAAAACAAAAAAAAAAATTAAATTGAAAAAAAATTGAAATTTTCTAAAACGTATTAAGCACAATCATTCCTTACCTCACCTCTTTTTTTTCCATTTATAGCGCATAAAGGAAAACGAAGACGACTGATAAAATGGAAAGAACAGAGCCTGGCTAAACGCAACAAGGGACAACTTTTTTCGCGGTTAAAAAGTCCGAGAAAATGTGAAAGTCTCGACAACAAAGCCTTTTTCTTCCTGTCTGGTATTATCCAATCACATTAAAGCATTTTGTGTCTTTGAACATGAGTTGTCTTTTCTTCCCATTTTAAGAAGACTCCAAGAGGGGAGAGAATCTCTTAAAAAGACAAGGGGAGAAAACCACTTTCATAATAACAGACACAAAAGGTATTATGTCCTTGTAATTTAAAGAGAAGTGAAAGTTCGAGCAGGCTGGGGGAATCTCTATCTTCAAAAACACAGACTGACAGCATGGCTAATCACTAATGACATGATAAGCCATATTTCAAGATTATGAGGAAAATTCTCAGGAAAAAACAAAAACAGAACAAAAAACAACGAAACACAAAACAGAAAACAAAGGGGGATTGGTGTTATTGATTGGCAGATGATGGGCAAAAAGAGAAGTTTTAAGTACAAAACATAATATTATTACCCTCGCACCTCGGTGTGTCTGCGTAAGCTGCATCTTTTTGTGTACGCTGTAAAATCAATGTGCTTGTGTGTGTAGTGTGTATGTGTGTGTATACATGTGCCATAATTTATAGCTTCATTTAGCTGCAATGGCGTAATTACATTTTATACGTCATATTATGTTTAAAAAAGCCACGATTTTAAAACATTGTGTGGATCAAAGTAAAAATGTAGGCCCTAAATGTTACTCCACTTATTTCTTCACGTTCTTGTTTTGTCCTTATTCTTCTTGTTCTTGTTCTTATTTTTCATCTCCTTTTTGTTCTTGTTCTTGTTCTCCTTCTCCCTCTTCTCTTCCTCCTCCTCCTCCTCCTCCTCCTCCTCCTCCTTCTTCTTCTTCTTCTTCTTCTTCT
>JAOYNN010115055.1:0-11544 GCA_025770095.1 Goniobranchus kuniei | reverse complement strand
AGAGAGAGAGAGAGAGAGAGAGAGAGAGAGAGAGAGAGAGAGAGAGCGCACGCGCAGGAACCAAGTTTTCTATTGTTTTCCGGTCCGTTCTGGCTGCTTATTTGCTGAATTGAAGAAATTGAAGTATTCATAACTAACTCTTACTTCTATCTCACCAGATAATGAGGTAGAGGCCATTCCACTATCAGCCTGCAATGACCCACCTAGTAGGGGATGGTGCCCCCCCAACTACCAATACGAAAGGAAAGTAACAATCAGGATGAAATGGCTTACTCCATTACAAACAAAATTAAGAGGGACCATAATGAATATTCAATTAGTTTACTAGAAAATCTTTGGTTTTTGAACAATTTATCAACTTTTTGCAATGGGTAAACTGTTCATTGTAAAAAAAAAAAAAAAGCCAACCCCGTAGTGTCCAGGCCAGCGCCAGATGTTGAGATTCAAACGCAGCACCCCACCGAAAGGCTGCAGTTGACCTTTAACTGTCTCCATCATACGACCGTATATAAAAGGACAGGAGGCATGTATTGAAGTAAAAAAAGAGTGAGGTTTAAGGTTATTTATGTCAGGCAATAAATAACAATATAAAGCTGATGAGTATATGAAATAAAATTAAATATTGCTCTTTCCTGTTTTGTTCATAACTGCCTGAATTAAATAGAATTTCACAACACATTTTGCACATACCTGTTACATTTTGATAGGTGTTGCCTATTTGGGAAGGTATATTGTTCACGTTGGAGTTGTATTGGTGTGAGATGTCTGATTGTGATATCTTCTGGTTATGAGAGCTACTTAAGATCTGAGGCTGCTGTTGCTGCTGCTGAAGATGAGAGAGGTGAGTCCCTTGGGATGTTTGATACATTGGCTTTCCTGATACCAGGCCTTGAGAATTTACTGAAGAAAATGAAAAAAATACATAGTGAATTTAAAAAATAAAAAAAGGTTCCAGTCAAAGATGGCTTTTGATGTTTTAAGTATGCTTCTTGGTAAACTGGTGAAAATTCCTGCTGATTATGATGGAATTCATAATCAGTACATCAATTCTTAAACTGTAATCCACTTTGGAGGGAAATGATGGGTACTGGAAAGTGGCCTAACTTTTTTGGGACTCAATATTCAAAATGAAACAGAATCCATACTGACTGTTACAAACATTGTGAATGTGTTATGATTCTATGTAAGTACGGATCAGTTTGGGGAACTAAAAAATGTAAGCAAAAAAAATCATTGACTGCAGATTTTGTACCCATGATTCATACAAGAAAAAATATGAGAAAACATGAAAAGTGTCTTAACTGCCCAGATCAATATTAAATTCCTTTTTAAAGCATTTCCCTCTCTCTGCTCTCTGTAAAATTATCCTCATGTAATTTTAATTTTGATTCATCGTGGTTCTGTCATTGTGATAGTACCACTGACAGTGAAATAAAATCATAAAAAGGCAATCCTCCAAATTAAAAAACAAGATAAGCCCGTACACTAAATACTATACATATATGTACAAGACGTAGAATGTCGCATTCTACTATCTCTGGTAGATCTTTTAATGCACGGCAAGCATGCTATTATTTTAACAGGAAGTAAGCGGCCAACGGCCAAACTATATATTATGTACTCCCCTCACCCCCCTCTCTCTATCTCTTCAAGACAAACACAGATGCAACCCTTAATATTATTATGTGTATCATGCTGCCACACGATCATTTCCATGTCATAACCTAACCTTTTGCATGTATGCTGGATACTACATTATTACATTGTGGGCATATGCAGTCAATATTATAGCAATGAAAAGTCAAACTTAAGCTCGCATTTCACCACACTGCAACATTGTTGCGCACCCCCTCCACTCTCTCTCTCCTTCACATTGTATGGTATATTTTATTGTAAACCATGAGCGCAACATGGGTTGTTTATGGTTTGTTTTTTTCACCGGGCCTGTGTTGAGGCTTTGGGTTGGTTTATGATTGGTGGGCGGCTAGGACGGAACTTTCAGAATGTACGGACTCCTGTAAAAATGTAAAAATGCCCACTGTCCACAGTCAAGGTTTGCATGTTTCGCTGACTGGCTGAATGGCTCGTCATCGCATTCTAGCAAAAACTCAGCCCAGTCCTACCCAGATGACATTGAAAAATACTATATACGACTTTGTAAGAACGAAAAACAACAGCCATGCTAGTGTAGAAGTAGAAGAAGGGGGGAAGGGGTTGGATGATCTCAAGGCATGGGTAAGACTGTGGGCAGAGCTTGAGATTCTAGGAAACAGCGCATAGCTGATCTTGTAAGTAGGTCGACTGCACTGCTTTTGACACAAAGACAAAGCTGACTGCTGTGTAGATCTATGTGTGTGAGTGTGTTGTTAAATCAGTCATTGACTCAGCATCGGGATAGAGAAGAGTGAAAAGGATGCTTGTGAGAGGCACATTTCTTATGTTTTAAAGGGTATGTAAACCCCTGAAACGAAATTTTGAAGAGTAATGCTCATACACGACAAAAACTTTAAGGGGGTAACCTGCAGGTTTTAAGGGGTAAAATATGCACATCTGTGCGTAATGGGGAGCCCTGATTGTTTATGCTTTTACATGTTATGTGTGTTTTATAGTGTTTTACATATCTTATACAGGATGTCCCCCCAAAAAGTGTATGATTGTAAGTGATTGGCAACTTTTTTTTTGTAGGACAGTTTGCACCATTTTGAACCAAAAGAGACCATTTTTTTGTGGTATTAAACACATTATTTAAAAAAAGAACAACATTGGACCTTTATTGTCTACTAGTTTTGACCGTTTACAAATGCATGGAAGTTTTGATAGCTCATTTTGGAGATTGTCTTCTGTCAATAAAATCACTTTCTCTGGCCTTCACTTAGTCTGATTTAAACCCCTGTGATTGTTTTCTATGGACCTAATTTAAAGACTGGGTCTATGTCAATCCAGCACCAAAAACCGTAAATGAGCTCAAACAGAATATCAGGAGTGAAGTGCATGTCATCGCCCATCTCACCAGACACATTGCAACAGATGGATCGACCATGTGATCAATTATTAGACACCAATAAAAAATATTGCCTTTTCTCTTTAAAATGGTATAGATTATCTTAATTGACTGACTAGTTCTGATGTTAGTAATATAATATGTAATCGTACACTTTTTGGGGGGTCATCCTGTATTTTGCGACAAGCATACATTTTAGAATTAGGCTTCTGATTTTGTTGTAGTTTTGGTACATATATGTACGTATAAAACAGTATAATCTGCTTATATTGACTTGTTATGGGAAGTGGATATGACATCAATAAATAGAAATAAAAAGTGCAATAGAAAAAAAACCAAGGTGAGATCAACGGTAAAGAAAGTGGAAGAAGGGGGTGATGTAGATGATGCAAGAAGAACATGTGTGTGTGGCACTGTTCTACACTAGGCCTACGGTCCAATGTGTATATCTATACTGAGGGACAAAAGTATTGCAACAAGGGCAAAAAAAACTGTAATTTTTCAACCAGCTAACAGAATTTCAAAATTCAAAATCAAGTATATAGATCAAATATTTGCATTCTAAAGTACACAAAATTCAAAACAATACTGACACTCTTAAACAAAAAATTCATCAATGTAAAAATAGCACTCGAAAATGAAAACCTCAAAATTGTGCGATAGATTACAATTCTCAAACAAGAATAATGCGTTCTGTTAAAAGACAGCCAAATCCAGTTCAAAACAAAGTGAAACAAAGGGACAGTTTGATGTTTGACATTTAAACCTTACAGGTCAATTTGTTTATAACTATTCATGGTTTCGTAATTGGGCTCTACAAAGTATCCAAAATCATTATCAGTATCGTTTTTTTCCTGGGGTAATTCATTCCAACATTCAGTGTGAGCGATGCTCAGTTAATCAACATTGTTTACCAGTCTGTTTGCAACTGCTTTCCCTAAAATGTCCTACACATGCTCGATAGGATTAAGGTCTGAACTTAATGCAGGCCAATGAGGAATGTGAAACATTGTTCCAGCAACTGACGAGAACTGATGACGGTGTGAGGCTTTGTGTTGTCATGTTGAAAGTCTGTCATCTCCCTGTGTTGTTGAAAAAAAGAGGATAGTGTGAGGTAGAATAGTTCATTGCAGTAAGGATGAGCTCTCATGGTGCCATGAATAATGGCAAGTTCTGTCTTGTGTTGCTCAGAAATTCCTCCCCACACCATAATGCTACCAGATCAGTTGACCTGTTTCATACAGTTTTATTGTCCTCATTATCTCATGCCATCGCGTCTCCTTATTCAACCTCTACTTCCATCAGCGAATGAAACTTTAAATCTGCTTTCTTCTGAAAACAGAACAGTTCTTCAACGTTGGGCATACCAGCGCACTTTTGCTTGCACCCATTCCAGTCATGTACGTCAAGGAAGTTTGATTAATTTTGGTTGATTTTTAATATGAAAAAGTATGTGGGCTGACTTTGAGGTTTTGAGTTTGGGGGTATCGAGATAAGTGACGTCATTGCTTAACGCCCATCAGTGATATCATTGCAAACAACGTGTGCATCGAAAGAAAAATTTGAAACCTCTTTTCTGCTTTCTATTTCATTCCAATATCTTAATTACTTCAATTTATACTTTTTTTTTAAACTTTTGTTGCAATACTTTTGTCCCTCAGTATAGAACTTGGCCAATATGCAGACTAGAAGAGTATGTTGACCATTAGCATTCAAAAAATGTTTGTTGTTGTTGTTCAATTTATGTTCATAGGTATTCAAGTGAAACATGTAGATAAAGTGGAGTAGGCAAAAAACAAAAAAATGTGCTTTAAGAGAAATTGTTAAAGTAAAGGTATTAAAGGAAAAATTGGAAAACATGTAGATATGTGAAAATGTCAATAAAGCAGCTGTTGATTTAAGTTGATTACACTGTACCTAATACACTATGTGTATGCATAAATTTATTTCAAGTCTTGAAGCAATCATCTCAGAAGCTGATGCATTTGTTGAATTTTCTGCATTCTTGTTAAACTTATTTGCTAGTCGACGCATATGTATTGGCATTTTATCTTAGGGTATCAATTATGCTTGGATTATTTTCCATATATCTGCATTACTTGTAATAATTTGTGTTCCATTTGTGATTTTAATCATTTAGAAAAAAATCGACTGTGTTTCTGTTAATTATGTCAATAAAAGGGAAAAGGCTTAGTTCTCTACATTGCTTCCATCGTTTCTGTTGTCTTTTTAAGAGTCAGAGCCGATGGTGAGGATGAAAGATGTAATGATAATAATACATGTAATACAGTAGTGACTGGCTAATTGTCTGGACATTGGGAAGCAGCAAAATTGAACATTTAACCGAAACAGAGAATTGGCTAGAACCCTATTTCCCTTGACCACCGCATCAACTTCATCAAGGCAAGATACCTTTCTATACTTGTAAAGGAATAAAATGAAATAAAACATACAGGCAGTCTATATCCCGATGGATGATAATGCCAGAACTGCCACAGTAGAACTCATTGACATATTAAACAAGTAGAAAAAAGACAGTATTCTTATTGGATAGACTTTGGGATGCTTTAACTCAATCGAAAATATTTAGAAATTGATGAAATGGTTAAATACATATCTATTAAAATCATGTGGTATTGTATACATATATTTCTAAATGATTTTATATTCAGAGAGACTGTAGGAGGGTTCTTGTCACCATACATTTTCATAAAGAAAACCACTAGTGCAACACTCCTAGAATGTCCACAATATACATGTGCTCCAGTTTTAAATGAGTTTTAATATGAAACATAAAATATCATCAATAGTATGTGTCTGACAATTTTCTTGAACAAAGAAAAAGTAAGAATACATGCAAGAGTAGCAGTAACTTGTACTCAAAAATAAAGCCCAAAAACATTTACATTCTATACAAAATTTAACAGTAACCTGAAGGATCATTTAAAGATGAATCATAAAAGCAAGTTTAACTTAAAGAAAACGCAATGAATTCTAGGATGAAAATAAATCTAACCAATCTAGGAAGAATAGCTGTTCTTGCAACACTTCGAAGACATAAATCTAATGTTCAGGACTCATGTATATGTATCGGGTGGGGCAGAAAAAAACTCACCATACTTTGGACCTCAATAAATCAGTAACATGTGAATGAATTTATTTGTAATTTTGTTGAGATTAAGATCAACTAAAGCTGGATGAGATTTGGGAAGGACATTTACATTTCTTGACAAACTACAAAGTGATGAATTTTTGCACGAACCTCTTTAAAATAAGCAATATCATTGAAGGCAAAAGATACTTGACTGTTTGGCTCTCTATCCAAGCTTTGATTTTATTCTACAACCAGACATAGCAGCATCTCACACCAGTAAAATAGCGCATGCCTCTCTTGGTTCTAAAAGAAAAAATTAAGAAAGACAAATATCCACCTCAGTCACTGGATTAGAATCCGATGGATTACTTTGTATGGGATTTGCTAGTTGAGAAAGTGTAAGAGAATCGGAGGTTGCCGTTCACAGAGGCGTTTCTGAAACAGAAAGTAATGCAGTACTAGGATTTGATTTGCGAGGAGGTCATTCGTAAACCAATTTTCATATGGAAACAAAGGCTTAGAAATGTAATTTTCATGAAAATGGTGGACCAATGGATCATTTAGACAGGCATGCGCCCCGGGGAGTATACAGTAAAGTGCGGCACATTTTGCACAACAATACCAGCTTATTGCTAGGAACTCATTAAACACCTGAGTCGAGTGAAGCAATTTGGATAAATTTTCTAGCTTAAGGAAAAAAACACAAGTAGTCGCTGGCGGGAATCGAACACGGGACCTCAGAGTCCCAAGCTGACGCCTTTACCATTGAGCCATCTGTGCCCCATGTATGTAGGTCAATCACAGAATGCACAATTCTAAGGAAAAGGGGTGGCCAATGTAATTGTGAGCTGTGAGCAGATAAAGTTTGGCTTACCTGTCAATCATTATACGGGTCAATATAATTTGGTAATGACGATACGTAATGAACTAAAACAAGCAACATTGTTACATTCAATATTATTCAGTGGTGGGCGAGGCAGGTCAGGACGTTGTCAAAATTTGCCTTCTTTTGGTTGGACGACGAGGTGTTGCATCTCTTCACACTGACCAGCATTAACAGGTTAATTAATCCCTTTGTTGTTCTACATGTTTGTAAAGAGCTACACTTATCAGTGGGTAGGAGAGTCTTGACTGGTGTCATCGCCTACCTGTTGTCTGTATGAATGGTTTGTGGTGTGAGATAGTGACAAGTGTTTTTCCATTTTTGTCTACATGTCTCAAATGTACTGGCTTTTGATCCAATTTTTTTTTCTTTGTTAATGAGGAAAATATAATTCAACATTCTCCAAAAAAAAATGGATGTTAGACGAAGTAAGGTGGTTAATGTGGATGTTATCCTTGAGCAATGTGTATGATAGACAGTTGTGGATGTAAGGCAGGTGGATGTTAAGCGGAGACCACTATATCATTATTATTATTATTATTATTATTATTATTATTATAATTATTATTATTATCATTAAACAACTAAATACAAGTTTTCACTACAGAGGAGCTAGACTTTAGTCAGATAGAAAAAAATAAGAATAGGATGATTGTTTAAAATAATTATTACAACACAAAATTTTACACTGAATTGTAAAAAAGACATCATAAATTGTTTGAAAACAGCCATAGTACCATTTAATAAAGTTACAATGATAAATTGAGGACAACAAATTATACCAAAAAAAAACAACAAAACACATAAAAAAAACCACCCAAAAACCTAACCAAAAAAAAATTGGCTCACAAAAGAAATGAAAAGTAAATTTCGACACCCTTGAGATAAAAATTCTTTTCCTGTTAGTTGCTCAAGTAGCAGCTGTTCTATATTGAAATCAATACATAAAACAGTAATCTGGTGATGTAGCCCAGCAGTTTTTTTCTTCTGAATATGATTCCATCTTAGCAAAAATAATTTAAACATGTAGTGATTATTAGCCAACATTAACCAATAATTCAGGCAGGGGAATTGCTTATATTTGCCAATATTCAAAAAGCAAAAAGATATTTAAAACAACTTGTACAGACCCAAATGCCATTTGCTTCGAGGGCTCTCCTAACTCGCACAGGCCATAGCTCTTAATCTTTAATGAGGCTGGTTATTTTGCAATCTCCAAGTCCCCCAAAGGCGGACTACTTTTTAGAAGTCAATAAAATCATAAGTGGCTCAATAAAGATAATACAATAATCTTAATTTTTTCCTTTATGGGATTGAAACATCAATGATACATCACTGAATAAGGAAATAAAAATGTTCAACAAAATGCCTTTGATATATATTTCATTTTTTTGCACAAAAGCCTGTTTTGTCTGTCTGTTACACCTTAAGAGTTAGCAAGATGTAAATCAACCTATTCATCTCCTTATTCATTGTGGGCCCTTGTAGAGGGTGACTATCTCTTACTTCCTCTATAAACTTTGTCCGAGCAGCATAAATAATAGCATCCATCTCACTGTATTATTATTGAAAGAATAGACTTAATGAGTTGTGCTGAAAATTCATGTTGGCAACAAACCATCTTCAATCAGATGTGTAGCAGAAGTAAATAACACAAATCTTCTACCTTCATTTTAACATATTGGACCTAGATTTCCTTCTGAAAGGAATTCGCTATCATAAGCGAGGTTCCATACAAATTATCGGGTATCCAATGCACTAGAAACGCTACCTCTGGTGGACAGCCATGGGTTAAGGTGTTTAACTCGCTATACTATTATACAAGTAGAGTAATTTTCACTTTGTTTATGCCATCTTTCCATTGTTTTATGATCTTTGAGAGGATCTTGAAGCTGTATATGAAAAATAGCGGTGGCCTTGTTTGGCTATAACAGAGCTGCCAACCCAGAGAATCAGGATGGAAGGACACTTGCCAAAAACCGGCAGGATAAATGAAAAACTGGAAGACACACATTTTTTTGCACTTAGATCGTCATCCATTGGGAGGAAACGGTATTATAAGGTATAGATCCAAAAAGAACCAGATCTCGGTAAATTCATTCCAAAAAGAACACATAAGATGTTTGGCTTTGCCCTCGGCACTAGGGTTAGACACTAAATCCAAAGGACGCTTAGACATGATGTCAACCACGTGGTTTAGGCTTTCAACGAGGTAACAATTGAAATGTAGATCTAGATCAAAACTGAACAAAGACAGTGAATGATTTCACATTGAAATCCATAACAAAGACAGAGAACAATATATGCAGGACGGGCGCTTGATTAAAATGCCTCATCCAGTAATCGCCAGCACAGTAAAGTTAAGCCACATGACCCAGTATTTGGTTACAAAAATGTATTTAAATTTGAGACACTGAACTATAATCGAAACCACAAGGAGTAAGTATTTGTCTGCAAACAAAGATTATCGATACTCCAGAGCCCAATACCCACCAATGTAGTGTGTCTTGTCACAAAAATAGTAGAAAACATAAAAAAGCCATTTGACCGGAAAGGACGAACGCGCAACCACATGGCAGGACAAATGGACAAACAGCCGGACTGTCCGGCCAATAACCGGACAATTGGCAGCTCTGCTATAATGTTGGCAAATGTTTCCAGGAAAAATGTCAACAATGCTACTGGCTATTTCATGATGTAATATATAGGGTGTCCCCCACAAATATGCGCATGGTGATACAGCCTATTGAGCTTTGTACAAAGAAACGTTTCTTGTAGAGAATTTTATTACTAGTCGATTGCAGCCCACTCCAATGAAATAGGCCCATGCAAACAGACATTATGTCAATTTTAGTGAGGCATGGTCGATTTGATCTGTCTCCTAATGCAAGTTACCGCCCGGCGCTGGTGATGTCAGTCGATTAGGGGGCTACAGGTATCAAGCCTACTTTTTGGGGGATATTTTCTGATTCGCTGGGCCGCCTTTGATGAAATAAAGTGCAAAAAAGTACTCTGGAGAAATTTTTCTATAAGGATGAACCAGTTTTTACATGTGCGATCTGCCACATCAACCTGCATATTAAAAAAAAATTTTTTTGCGGCGGGGTGGGGGTGGGGAAAACACCTTGTATAATACAGTCCTGTTACTTAGCATCATTCTGAATAGCGGAACACCATGAGAATGTTAAATGCCTACATGTAACAGTGACCAAATCTATTCCATATAAAGGTCAATTTATAACATCAGTGGAGTTTTGCTAGTGAGTCTTAGATGTGTTCCCCTTTTTCAAACCGGATACTGTTGTGGCATCACAGAAAGACAGGGGAATGACCCCTTGACGCTAAGCAGCAGTGACTGTAAAATGAAATGAAATTTGTAATTTTAAAAATATTAAAAAGAATTATATATTACTGTTGTGGAGAATCAGAAAGAGACAATAGTATTAAATTAATTGTAAAAAAAAAAAAAAAATCACCCTTCAGATGACATCATTAAAGAGAAAGAAATCAATAATTCATATGCTTAAAATGGGAAAAGAAAACATATGATAAGAAAGTCATAGTCAGCAGATAATCTCAGTACATACCTGCCAGGCTGACTCTCTGAATTAAATTTTTTTAAAAGAACAGAAAAAGAAAAACCAAAATACCTTTAAATTCTCCTAAACTCTAAGCATTGTCTTAGTGAGTATCTAACACTGGTAAAGACGTCAGCAGATCCCTGTGTAAGTTGAAAACAGTACTGATCCCTTGACAGATGGAAATGGTAGAAAGAGTATGCTCAAGACCAGCTGCCAGTTTAGTTCATTCATTCCTGTGAGCTTATAATGGAAGGGGGCCATCATGGATACTTGCATGCCAGAGGCTATCATGTCGATTTGTCTGGCTTCTGCTATTCTTATCTGGGTAGGGCTGTCCAGTCCAGTCCATTCCTTTACATTGTTCAACCAGCACTTCATCTATCATCCACATCTCTGGCCACCCTCAATGTATCTTCTGGTGACTGATATGTTGAAAATCAATCCTTATCAATTCCCTTCTTCCTTCAGCCTTTTCTTTCATAAACCTACAATAAGTCTAGAACTTGGACACATCAGGAATAGTTTCTAACATTCACAAGGTAGGAGATGGCTCTTCTATTCAAGATGGAAACCAGGAAAAGCACTGAGATGTGCATCATCAACATTATCAATAAGATATCCAATGTAACAAAAACAAATTTCCCTTGAGGATTATAAAAATATGTTGAGTTGAATTGAAGTTAATATCATTAATATTAATTTATTTTCAGTACTAGTAGGTTATTATTAAATTGTTCCAAGAGAACCCATCTCACTACTAGTAAGGTACTATTAAATTGTTCCAAGAGAACCCATCTCACTACTAGTAAGGTACTATCAAATTGTTCCAAGAGAACCCATCTCACTACTAGTAAGGTACTATTAAATTGTTCCAAGAGAACCCATCTCACTACTAGTAAGGTACTATCAAATTGTTCCAAGAGAACCCATCTCACTACTAGTAAGGTACTATTAAATTGTTCCAAGAGAACCCATCTCACTACTA
>JAOYNN010114944.1:0-11544 GCA_025770095.1 Goniobranchus kuniei | reverse complement strand
TCTCTCTCTCTCTCTCTCTCTCTCTCTCTCTCTCTCTCTCTCTCCCTCTCTCCCTCTCTCTCTCTCTCTCTCTCTCTAAACATGATAGAGATGATTGTGCATATGGCAGAGAACAAGGACCGAGGTATTGGAAATTATAAAATTCAGAGATGGCGATATGTTTGAATTAATTGTGAAATACTGCATCTTGAAGGAATTATGATATCCATACTCACGGAAACAGGAAGAATTCAGATTCACCACTGCCCAAAACAGGTTTTGCTCGATCAATTGAAATTTTGAAAAGAAACTGTTTAAAAAAAAAAGTAATAAAAGGAATGTTGTCGATATTTCACTAATATAAGAGCACTTTTTAAACCAATACAGCTTTTCTTCATGTCATCACAAAACAATCGCGTTTGCACTGAAATAACAAGGGATTGTGGCACTATTTATTTGTTTTCAACCACATAAAAAAATTTGATATGATGTTACCATCTTAAGGGCTAGAAAATTAGCGGAGGACTGTGCTTATCTTTGGACAGAATATGGACCGACTAAAAGTATCAAGAACCGCTACATCAATGAACTTATAAACAAGGTGTGATAAAAACTGCACTCCTACAGGAAAAATTTACTAGTTTATAGTTGTAACAATTTATGGGGATGTTCACATACAACTTTCACACCGAAAACTAACAACACAAGATGCAATTCCAGATATATTCAAATGAGCATCACAAAAAAATGACATTCTGTAGGAAAATATTCAACAGTTAAATCACACTAAACCAACACATATTAGAAAAAAAATAGCATAAATGGATACAAACATACACTCATTTAAAAAATGCCTATTGTTTTTTTTACGTGTTTGGTTAACACCATATACAAATACTAAATATATATCTACATGTTGCTATGACTTTTAATGGATTTTTTTTGTTTTTAAATAAAGGACATATAAGAAATATTTAAGTGTGCCTTACCAAAGACACTGAGTTAAAAAAACATGTTGTCTCTTGCATAGCTCAAAACAGGTAAAAATGAATTACATGTAGGCATTTATCGAATGAGCGTGTGACAACGTGGGTGTGATTTGGCATTTCATTGTGATCAGGGGGGAGGTCATTCATGCTTAAGAAGTTGCCAGATTTGATAGGAGGGCGTTTTTGACTCACCAAATGCATTTCATACTGTATAGATCCATTTGATTTACTCAAAGCACCCAAACAGTACTCACCAAACTCGACAAACAAGTATAAACATTTATTTCTGTAAATTAAATGTAAAGATCAGATATATTGTGTTTGTAATTGATGTTTAAGACCCTGAGAAAATAAGTCCAGTGGACGTACCATGATTCCGCATTAACAGGTCATGGAAGAATTAGAGCCACAGTTAAAAGGGTTTGTTCCCAATTTACATAGAAAAGATTAACATCACACAGGATTAATTTTTGTGATATATGTCAAAGAAATTGTAATAAACTACCACTGTTACCGTGACAGAAAACGGACATTACCAACAGACCATTTTGTGAGATAACTTCCCAGAATACTCAGGAGACCTTATCAAAGAACAGAGACAATAAAAATGTAAACAGAAAATTAGGACAATTCAAGAAAGGTGATTATGTGTTGATCTTGCTGCCAATAGATGGTAATGATCCACATGACTTACCAAGGACCATAATATTATGTAGTTTGACAACAATATTATGCCAGATTGGATCTAGCCGACAGACCTACCATGAAAATCTTTTTAAGAAGTATGAAGAAACAACTCCTTAAGAAAAGACATCATGATATACCTCACCTGAAGATCTATTTTTGAAAAAGAATGTTAAAGACAGTTGTCTAGAGCTCAAGTCCAGGTCATCTTGATCTCTAGACATGTTGATGTTTTCTACTGGAGCCAGAAGTTAGGCACAGTTTTAAAAGGAGTGCTGATCAGAAGTGGAAACCTTGACAATTTTGAATTGTGTAGGATATTAAATAATAACTGAGAAAGCTTTGGTATCTTTGCATGCCAAAGGGCCAACGAACTGAGATGTATAACAGATGATAATAGTTTGGTTTTTTTTACTTCTATTTGATATTTTGTATTCTTCATTAAGGACAGGTTATCTTCTCAGATTTCTGTCGCCTTATGAGCATTTGAATATCAGTGAGTTCCTTACTCAAGTCTGTTATTGTTTGCCTTTTACTTTGTGAGTTTATGTGCTTTTCTATTCATCCTAGATCCATCAAGCCCTGCAACTGTGCAATTGTATGGCACAATGGATGGCATTGGGTATGTACAGGTGCAGCATCCAACTACGGGTGTGTTTGGATTTGTTTGTGATGATGGATGGGATTCACTCGCAGCAAGAGTGGTTTGTGCCCAGCTGTGCTATCCGTAAGTTCAAGCAATCACAGTGATAAAGTGTGCACACGTCACTAGCCACAGGATAAAGACATGTTAAGGATTTATAGCTATTTCTTCAACCACCAATGCCCATGTTTCATGAGCAGAAAGGAGTTTGATTTAGAATTGTGTTGCCTTCTTTTTGGTCTTTGACGGGACTAATCAATATCAAATGAAAATTTGAAATACTTTGTATTTGTACACATAGAAATGCCTGGGCGCATAACAAGAAGGATTGCACTTAATGGTAAAATCATGGCATTTTACATATCAGTATGTTAAAATAAAAAGAATGGGAAATATTCCAAATTGGAAAACTCTTTGTGAGTTAGGTAAAAAACAAAAACAGGAATCAATTTCTAAACACAGCTTGATCATACCACCTAAATGAGCTATTTTACATGCAAGAAGGATTTGGTTACCGAACAAACTCCCTCATAGCACAGGTTTGGTGAAGGAAGTCATAGTAAAGCTTTTAGTATGTTTTATAGATAGTTTAGTTTAGGTTTATGCTCACCCGGATGAGCCAGTGCTACAGGTGATAGATGATTGAAAATTATTGTTAGAGATAATACATGATGAAAAATTGCACTGGTTTCCACTACTTTGAGTCAGGGGTCAAGAGATATTCAGCAGGCATGTATTCTTAATCCAATACTAAATCCAAAATGTAGTTTTGAGTTTACATATATCTGTTTTACAATGTTTTTGTACTTTCATTTGCAGTCATATGAATGATTTAGCTTTTGTTTTCTTTCACTGGTTTGATAATTTGTCTTCAATTACACTGTCCTTTAACTCATTCTCTGCTACAGGACTAACTATACAGCCAAACCTGGTATTCCAGCAGAGCATCGAAGTGTCCCATCATCCCCAACAATAATTTTGGATGATGTCAGCTGTAGAGGTACTGAATCGACTCTTCAGGATTGCACACATAACAACTTTTCTACCATCAACGACTGCTCAGCGGCCAATGGTGAACTGGCAGGTGTTCAGTGTGTCAGTGCTGATTATAGTCCACCAGCACGTAAGTTGATTTGAAGTTTGCCATACACAATATGATGGACTAAAGCAATATTAGACAGAGAGGCGTGAGGATCTTGTAGGATAATCACTCCTTTTCACTATTTAAGAGCAGATGCCTGATTACAGTGGCCAGCCGGGATATAGGAAAGATGTCTGAGAAACATTTTGACACTTATTTACTTAGAACTTAGTCTGTCCAGTACCTTTGGCAAATTGGGCCATCAGAAACGTCCACATTGACATGTCTTGAGCCATTTCCTGAACATCCGTCCGATTAGGGGTTAATAGGAAAGCGGGGCTAAAGTGAAGAATACCGGGTCAGCCGATCTACACACTCCATGTCTACTTCCGCAGTGTAATGTTTACGTGCCGATTTCCTATCAATGTGCGACACATGCGCTGTACCTATTGACACTTCCAAACGTCCGCTTGAAGTCCGCTCTCCCCACACCGAACAGGAACAACGCTAGCAATGAGTGAAACAAAAGGGTGCGTGAAGTCGTGGGACAGGCTGGGGTCCCCCCCCCGCGATATGGCAATGTATTTAATTTATATGTAATAATGGATAACCGTGGCGGGGGTGGGGGAGGGAGGAGGGAACATGGGGGCATATTGGAAAACTTGAACATCGATAATTTCCTACTCACTTTACTCGAAGTCCTTGATGTCATGAAAAAAATCGCCAATCTCTTCAAGATACTGACTTATTGGCTGGATGAACGGTTGAGAGGGCATTTGCAGAATGCTTCAGTCGATATCGAAAACAAGTGGGGAGATGACTGGTGCCTCTGTATGAGTATTATTATGCGAGGTAGAGGCAGAGGCTTATGGTGGCGGTGCCTGCTTTGAAGATTTGGGAGGCGGTGGTTCAGTCACCTCAACTACGTTAGAAGTGACCGCTTGGAGCGGCTGTCTTTTAGCAGCCATCACCGCTCTCCTGTCCCTCACTTCCTGTTATGCCCTCTCCTGGGTATATATTTTATTGATTCACTCCTTGATGAAAGTGAGGAATGGGTTGTCGCATTGGAGGAATTTACGACGGAAAATGAATTCCATGAAATAGGAGCTTATTAAAGCCTTGGAATATCTGTACTTAACAGATTTCCATCGGTGCCATGTTGTCTCGATGTCGTTAGTGTGATACCAGTGCCTGGGTCTTTGAAATTTTTACTGTGATTAACAGTTTGGAGTACTTAACCTAATTCCCCTAACCTAGCATACCCCTGCCAACAATCTGAAATTATAATTGACCCCTTAGCTATGTACTTTTCTACCAATGGAACTAAAGTGTCGGCTGACCTATCTTCTACAACTACAAAAAAGCAGTTCCTTTTGTTGTCTCTTTCTATTCCTCCAAAAACCCACACTCCATCAACCCGCATCCCTTTATGATATTTTCTTTTCCCAAACTTTGACTCGTCTATTTCGACTACTATCCCAGGTCCCCCTATCACTAATGACTCACTACTTTCTAAAAGTTCAATACAAATATCCCTACAAAAATTATACCGATCTACGATACTATGAGTGCTGATTTTTGCTTCCTGTGCACATAGTTGACTTGGGTAAACGTTAGCCCAGAAATAAGTGAGTTTCAGGATGTCCTGATAAGAAAATTTTGACTGAGCAAACCAAGACCCTCTTCGTTCAGATATTTTTTTACGGTACTTGAGCGACGCACACCTCCCAACAAAATCCTTCAGAATAAGCTTTATCCTTTATGTATATAAAGTTTGCTCCAGTCACAAATGAAATTAGAACAGTGTATTAATAAGTTTTGTTCTTTAAGAAGTCACTAAACTTTGCACTATCACTCAACGACTGTCCCGGATCGAAGACTGTGAAGATGTCTGACATGTTTCATAGTTGCGCGTGCAATAACAATGCGTTGACTGACTCATGGAATTTCAGGAGACCGGGTCAGTCTCTCCCGTTTGTTTCTTTGTGCGCATGGCACTTGGGCCATTACGTAATCCAGCATCATTCCTTGGCTAGGCTAGGGCCCCTACCCAATCAGAACAGCGCTGAAGTGAGGGGGGGTGGGGGGTTGCAGGGGGGGTTTCCCCCCTGTCAATGTCATAATAATAGACAAGCACATTGCTACAATTTATGGAAAGAGGGACCTCTGGAGAATGCTTTCAACCTCATTAATTAATGATCGGGATATTGATTGAGATTAGGGCGAGCTCTGGCACAGTTGATGTGGCAAACCATCTGTTTTCAGGAGATCGGGTCAGTCTCCCCATTTGTTTTAATTTGCACATGTCAACTGGGCATCCCGTAAGCGTGCATCATTCCCATCATTCACTACAGTTAAGTTTTCAGGAGATTGGATCACTCTCTCTTGTTTGTTTTGATGTGCGCATGTCACGTGGGCCATCACGTGACCCAGCTTCCTGATCAGAATCAATTTTCAACAGTATTTTCCTCGCTCAACACCCATTTATGGCCATTTTGCACATGGTAAAAGTTTACTGGAATATTAGGTCAAATTTTTCATTTTTGGGCTCAAAATGACCCAAAATGACATTTTCTATTATTTTGCATGATCGCAGTATAATAGACAGCCGTTTTTTTGGTCATGTGATTAGAAAAGTAGTCCCGACCTTAGGCCAGGGCATCCTTCAGCTGACCCGGCTTTCTTCACTTTTACATAAAAGGGTTGGTGTTAAAACTCAGCGTAGGTGAGTCATGTCACCAACACATGGAATAACAGTAACAGCCTTTGTAGGCCTGGGCCTGGATCAATTCTTGTCATCTAAGAGGTCTTAAATGTGGTGGATTCTGTGTAAACCTAATTTACTGCAATTGGCTTGGCTTTTGGGTGGATATATATGTATGTAATATTCTAGATAACATGAAAAAATAATGTCTTCCTGATCGGGATAGGATTCTGGACAGAACCAACATACGATTACATAGCATTCCGTTAACAATTTTCCTAGTGTGTTTCTGAAACCGATTTACATCCCTGGAATTTCATGTCGGCCATTTTCTATGTCATATTTGCCACACTTCTTGATGGCATACGCTAAAGGCGTTATATGAGCTGTGAAACTTCACAGTAGAGATAAACTGTGATTTAAAGTCAGGAACACTTGTCTGTTTGTAAGCCTGGTCACAGTGGCATAGTGGGTGTGATTTAACCCTTGGGTAAGGTTTATTAACACTATTTGCATCTTTTTCAAGGCACTGACGCTTGGGTTTTTCTTAAAACCGAAATGACAAATTTCGTTCGGGTATGAATGTAGTGTTATTTTATTTTATTATTATACAGTGGTCTCCGCATAACATCCACCCGCCTTACATCCACATCCACGTAACATCCACGTTTTTCCAGGACACAGAATTTTTTCTTTAAAAATTATCACTTTAAGATATTTTTCCCCATTACTTCGTCTAACATCGGCATTTTGGGAGAACGTTGAATTATATATTTTTTAAAAGAAAAGGATCAATAGCCTGTACATTTCAGACATGGGCAAAAAGGGGAGTGCGTAATGCCAGCCTTGTCATCTACAACAAAAGAACATGCTTGTTATCATCTCACACACAAACCATTCATACAGACAACAGGTAAGCGATGACACCAGTCAAAACACCCCTACCCATTGATAAGTGTAGCTCTTTTCAGACCTGCCGAATAAGGGGAATGCATAATGCAAACCATCTGGTCAGTGATTAATTAGCCTATAAGTTTACAAGTGCTGGCCAGTGTGAAGAGATGGTGCCAGTTCGTCGATCAAATGAAAGAAGCAGAAATTTTAACACTGTCCCATCCTACCTTGCCCACCCACTGGATAGTATTGATTGTAGCAATATTGCTTATTCATTTCATTGCGTATCATCACAACAAAATTTTATTGGCTCGGACAGCAGTTGACAGGTAAGCCAAACAGTAGTTAATCTGCTCACAGCTCACAATGACATTGGCCGTGCCTTTTATTTAGAATTGTGTATTCTATCAATTAGCTACATACAATGCCATGGGTAAATAGGCCGCTCCCTTGCTCTCTGTCTTTCATCCTCATCCGGCTAACATCCACATATCTCCATTTCCTGAGGATGTGGATGTTATGTGGAGACAAGTGTACTACTGTTTTCAAATGAATGGCAGCAAGTACAGCGCCTTGGCATTTTTTAGTTTGGGTGTAATTGAAGAAAGTATGTTTTAACCTGCCGTGTTCCTATATGATTAAAATTAAATGGTTTATACAACGTATTAGTAACATCTAAACTAAGGGAATACCCCAAGAAATCGAGGCGATGATACCTCCAGTAAGCTATGCATTAATACTCTTACTGCCATTCATATGAAATCTCTGAGTGGGAAATCATCCCGCCGCTTCTGAACGAACAGCAATAACTGCCAGCCGTCAGTTGTGGGTCTGTTTCTGCAAACAGATGTAAGCAGGTTTTTGTCAGTGTGGGAGAAGAGAAGAACATTGCCGACTGTGAGGAGGTGGGGCACATGTTTAGGTGTCAGCAGTCGGCATGACAGCGATTCAAAGTGGCTGGCTGTCAGTTGTGGCTCTTTATTTGACAAGGCCTGCAGTTGCTGCCTTTGGTTTAAAAGCACTCAACGGTGGCTGGCAGTTGTTGCCTTTTGTAGAATTATCAATGCTGCTACAAGAGCAATTAAGGTCAGTTTTGGTTGTGGGTGCTATACATATGTTTAGCATGCATAAAACTATTGTCATACATTGTTAAGTAATTTTCGATGATATCTTGCAACGGCTGATCTTCGTTTGAAAATTCAGTGTACCCAACAGCTGCATGAAGAATATTAATTATTGATTAGAGAAGAATCTAGAATATAAATAATTTGAGGGTTTTCATATCTTCAGTTACTTTTGATGCTTTGACTTCAAAGTCTCAATTTCCTTTTTCTTTCTTTCTTTCTTTCTTTCTTTCTTTCTTTCTTTCTTTCTTTCTTTCTTTCTTTCTTTCTTTCTTTCTTTCTTCTTTTTAAATTTTTTTAAAAAAGGACTTTATATATTCATGGCCTTTTTTTTTCCTTCAACATTTCAGCACCTGATCCTTTAGTAGAATGCGGTGGTGGTGTGATACAAGTATCTTTCAATCAATCTCGGGATTTACGGCTTGAGGAAAAACATCTTTCGGTCTTAGACGACCCCAATTGCCCTGATGTTTCTAAGTCCACAACTTCGGACTTTGTAATTATCACCATCCCAGTGGACAAATGTGGGACACAGCTGTCAGTGAGTCGAAATATAATCTATCCTGTTGCATTTCATTCTTGCCATTAAGTACAAACATTATTTGGGAAAAGTTCTGCTAGGATATTTTCCACTGTCCATTTTATTAATTGATGCCCCTTCTATTGTGTTATATAAATTGTGCTTTCTTCCCCTTTTTTATAAAAATAATAATAATAAATAGAATTTATATAGCGCTCTAGCCCCTTTCTAACAAGCTAATAGCGTTCTACAATAAATTGACATAAAAGAATGGCAGGGACATAGAATTGATTTACAATTCATAAATGATACAAATTACATTTTCAAATTTTAAAAAGGGTGAACCGGATTTATTCTAAGTACTCCATACACAGTAAGTTATTATGTAAAAAGATAAAATTTCAATCCTGACTTAAAAATAGACAAAGAACCTGAAAGAGAAAAGACTTCTCCAATTTTGCATGAGATCTTTGGTAAAAGTGAAGAGGTTTTGTTGTTTCCTGGATTGCAAATTCCTTGTGGGGACATAAATTGTTAAAAGATCTCTGATGTACACAGGACATCCAGTGTTCAGGGTTTTGTATACAATTGTGCATATCTTATATACAATTCTCTTTTCGACAGGTAACCAATGTAGTTGTAAAAGGTGTATAAAACAACAACAACAACAACAAAACCCAACAAAACAACAACAAAAAACAAACAACAAAACAAAACAAAACACAAAACAACAACAACAAAACAAAACACGCATGTCCTTTATCTTTTAGTATTTTGAATAAATTTGTACAAAACCATTATAATATGTTGACAGTAATGATATTTTAATCATATTGGGACTGACATAATTCAGATTCTTCGTTGTGAATAATCGATATTTAGTTTTTTGTCTCTCCTGTAAAATGTTTCTCCACGGACTTACGTGTTTAGAGAATTACACCGACGATATAAAGCTCTGTGAATTTTGAAATTCTAAGAAATACTTTCAACCAACTGACGTTGAGTTATTATTGGCACCCAGAAATTTCTAGTTCCCTTTTTAGCCGAGTATAACAATGCAATTATCACGGGCGAGTCATTCGATACGGCTTGTTTGAACCGGAAGTTTAATGTGTAGGCTATCAGGCTATCTCACAACTCAAAGCTGTTTAATCCAAGCGGCTAAGCGGCTAATTGCAGCCCTGATAACCCAAGCCTGAGCTCGCTGATTGAATGGAAATGACACTCTTTTGAAGGCGGTGGTACTAGAGGTCGACAATAAAGTAAGCTGAGCCGATTCTGAAACGCAGTGTTTACACACAGCACCCCTGGTCAATTCTTTGTATTACACAGGAATTACTTTTGTAAGTTGGTTTGCTTTTTCGACAGTATTTCAAATGAAAACCACCCAAATATCGACCAGATAAAACCTTTTTCCTTGGACCCAAACCACGGCCAAGGCATAATGGTTCTAGACTTGGTTTGAGACCTATTTCATGTCCCGACGTGTTTGAGAAATATGTCATATCCCGACGGGGGCAGAGCATAAGAAAACAAAAACTGATGAAAAAGCCGAACCTTTCAGACCGTTAATTCACCCAATTTTGTCATAAACTGGGTAGATACAGACATATCACAGAATACATAGCTATCGTTTCTACAAATAACCCGGTTACCAGTGCTGCAAATTAGCGCGGTGTGATCGCACCAGTGACTGGGATCGCACCATACACTAGCCTAGGCCGAGCGGCCTTGACAACATGAAAGCCCTGTCGTCATTGGTTGAACGGTGACACGCCTTCACATGTCTTTTTATAGATCAACCCGAATCAACCTCAGTCAAGTCAGGGCAACTCGACTGGTAGACACGGCTGGGCTGATACTTTGTGTGTTTGTATCAGTTGCAGTCTGACAGTTTAAAGTAGGCCTAGTCACTGAGACAAGGAATCTACTAGGCCTGTACTATAACTATAACGTGCCGGTGACCGGTTTAAAACCAACAACAAACAAACAAACAAACGTAAGTGGATCTTCGGTGCTAGAACCTGTGAGTGCCATTCCTCTGGGACATTACTGGGGGGTTCTTGCTGTCTTACAAGACTCCAAAACAGGCTGGGCCTAATTATCAAGATGTTGGTGCTCATTTCATCAGTTACGGTTAGGCTAGCCTACTTTTTTTTTTTCGAGACGGAAATGTCTCATTGAATGCAACGTGGTAAAATCGTTAATGTAAACAAATGTGTCGACGAGGTCTTGTTTTGACTTTTTCTCATGTTTATTTTGCTTTCTATCATGATTTACTCTCGGCCTAGAGTCTATAGAGTTTTTTGGGGGGTTTTTTTCGTGCGCTTGGACAGTTTTCTACTCAGTTTTACTGAGTCCGTCGGATTAGTATTATTTGAAGAAGAATTAAATTATCCCCGTTCAGTTTAGTCTAGTCTTATGTCAACGCGCGAATTTCTACTTATGCTTAAAATAATTTAGCTAGTAGGCCTATATTTATATAGTTTAAAGTGATGTTCTTAAGTTGTTTCTTGAAATCTTCAGTACTATTAATGAGTTTCATTGTATTTGGTAGGCTCTATTCCACAACGTGATTGTACTAGGAAAATAGGAGTACGACCTACAGTTTGTGAATCAAGATAAGATCTAGAACTAGAATCTAAGTGAAGGCCATACTATCTTTGGCTGTTCTTCCAAATAGAGTTCTTCCATATGCCCCCGCAAGTAATCGACTATGTTTTTGATTACTCCTATTATTGCAGCGAATCTGCTCAGGCCATAGCCTATACAAAGATCTGCCAAACAAAACATACTGACGGGGGTGCCCCCCCCTCCCTTTTTCTATTGCATCCGATCAGGGGTTTATCGTAAAGGGGTTCATGTTTAAACGGGTTGGTTCCTACCCTTTGAAGTCTCAGGCGATTACTGCAGTATCGAATTGCAA
>JAOYNN010114833.1:0-11545 GCA_025770095.1 Goniobranchus kuniei | reverse complement strand
AAAAATAACAGCAAAAACCAACCCCCCAAAACCCAAACAAAACAAATTAATAAAAAAAAGAAAACAGAGAAAACACAAACAAAAAATAAGAAACAAAACAATCATTCCTCCAAATAGACAAATTAACAATGGTCATCATTCTCCAACGTGTTCAAACCGATAACCGCCCAGAATTTTCTTACCTTCTGCCGTTTTATGTGACAGTATACTATACAATCCACACATAACATGCAGAATGGCCTCTGAATTATTCCTACTTCCACTCTCAGCAAAGTTCCTGCCCTTTTAAAGAGTGCCTGACAGTAGAAAGACGACAGACGAGAGAAGAAGCTCTCCCTTAACCCTTATGCTTTAATTGTTTTTACAAGCTTTTACGACATGCATAGAGAGGCATGTGGTTTTGGGTATATTTTATCACCTTTAAATTTTAGGCCCCAGAATCCGTACAGGGGACACAGAGCTTTGCTCATATTTTTTAACTATGTCACATAGTTTCTATATGTACATTACTTCAACAGTTTCATTTCAAGTAATGCAAGTGTACCAAAAGTAAACAAGTTATAAAGGCAAATTCTATGATTTTCTCCCAACTCAATCATTTCATTGGTAGGTACCATAATGTTATGCACTTGAATTACTTGGGATGAAACTGTTTAAGTAATGTACAAATAGAAACTGTCTCTAAGCGATCTACTGTCCATTCTAAAAGCAAGATGGTTGCTGAATATCAGATACTCAAACATAAATCATGATCACAAACAGAGGGGAGCAACAAAACAAATACCCGGAATAAAAGAATTACCTTACGAAGAAAGGCGGCAAAGATTGTGATTGCCAAGATTGAGATTTAAGAGAACCAGTGGTGATGTGAATGAAGTTTATAAAATGCTTCACTCAGCCTATGACCAAAAAGTAGGCAATGTCATAAAATTGGCGTCTGACATGTCCACTTGAGAAAGGACGAGGGGTTATTGCAAAAAGCTGTTGCACTGAGCCCCATGTCAAACTTGAGGCCAGGAAACATAGCTTCAGCATCAGAGTGGTTTTACTACGAAAAAGCTTCCGAGAAAGTGTGATATCTTGAAGATCACAGAATGAATTAAAAAACCGCTTGGGGAGTTCTGGGAAAAAGAGGAAGCTGTATACAGCTATAAGGCCACCATCAACTTACACAGAAATAAAGGACAAGCGAAGAGGATGAACAGAACCTGTGCTGGAAATCCACTGACAGTAACGCTAAGAAACTCTAAGTGAAACACTCCTTGGCATAGTGCATGCATTTCAGAATTAAACTAAGTAAGGAATTCAACACAAAAGCTGACTTGTTCTGTCAATTGCATAGCAAGCAATTGTGTTAAAACATAATACGAATATAAAGTCTTTTTTCTAATTTATATAAAAATTGTTTCATTACCAACTGAAATTAATGGTGAAGTAAACAGTTTTGTATCATCAATTCAATTCAACCGATAAGTCACAGCTTCTTATGATGTGAAGATAATCGCGACTGTGTGGTTGTTGGGTGAACAGACAGAGAAGTCTAACGTTGTCTAATCAGGTCAATTCTGTTTACATTTTTCATGTTGTGCAACCCTTTTGGCGTCTCTAATTTCTTGTGGGAGTGAACTTCATGACAGGGTTGTGTTTGGTAGGAATGAGTACAATTTTGGTATCCGGTGGATGTTGTCTTTTCTTGGGTTGATTTGAAGTTGGGTCATGGGTAATGTTGCTTGACCTTGTTTTGCCTTGGATTATAGTTTGGATTTTTGTTTTGCTCTTCTTTCCTTCACGCTTGGCCAGTTTAGATCTTTCAGCATTTGTTTTACACTTCTGTGTTTATTATGAACGAATCTACATGCTCTTTTTGTACTCTTTCAATTCGCTCTGTTTGTTTCTTGGTTTGTGGGTCCCAAACACTAGCGCTGTACTCCAAAAGTGGCCCAACAAACTCCTTGCAACATTTTTCTCTGATGCGTTTTGGGCAAGACTGAAAGTTTCGTCTCAAAAATCCAAGTTTACTGTTAGCATTCTTACATATTCTATCGATATGCCTTTGTCATGGCAGTTTGTGGTCTAAAGTCACTCAAAGATATTCTGCATTTGATGCTCCCCCAAATTTCTCACCATGAATATAATCGTGACTATTTATTAATTTTCGTTGTTTGTAATCCGTATGATCAGGCATTTGTTGGGTTGAAATTCCATTTCCACTCTCTTTCCCAGAATTGTAGGTTGCTAAGGTCTTCTTGTAGTAATTCTGTCTTTCTCCTTTTTTTATTTATCTGTAAAGAAGACTGTCATCGACAAAAAAATCTTAATTTTGTTTCATTTGATATTTTCTGTGGCATGTCATTGATGTAAATCAGGAATATAAGTGTGTCCAAAACAGTACCTTGTGAAACGCCAGAGAGATAGCAGGAAATGGTGTGGAAATTTTGTTTTCAATCATGACCTTTTGTGAACGCTCCGAAAGAAATGAAGTAATCCACTTGTGGGTCTTATCTTCGATTCCACAGGGTTTGGGTTGTTTCAAAGGACATTGGTGGTGAGCTTTGTCAAAAGCCTTACTGAAGTCAAGCAGTATGGCGTCTGTCTGCCCTCTCTTGTTCATAGTATTTATAAAGTCTGTGCATGTAGTGATGAGCTCAAGAAAGACTGAAATTGGAAAACTCTTTTTTTTAGTGTGGTACATCAGAATCAGATGTTTGATATAGAATTCAAAAACGTATCTGAAGTGGTCAGGAATATAGGAATCTTCTGAATTTAGCTAGGATCCTAGTCTGTCCTGATTTTCATGGGAATTTAACTACTGTATATATTCTATATGATCAGAATAAATATTTTACAAATATGTTTGTTAATTGAGCCAGTTATGTTGGAACTGACAGTTTGGCATAATTTCTTGAATTTTTCTTGAATTCTTTGAGATTTGGCGTGTGTTCCCTTAGAATGACAAGATTCTATCTCCTTTGTAAAATGTGGAGACTGCTCCTGGTTATTCTAAGCGTCCGTTTTGCAATGGCTGTCCACTGTGTCCCTGAGACTTATTGATGCTCGTGTTTTCCTTCATGGGACAGTCCTTTCTTACTTCTTTCTTTTTTCATTTATAAAGTCTTATACTTATATGACTAATAATAATAGTGCTTATATAGCGCCATCCCTTACTAGCTCATGGTGACGCAAAAAAAAAAAACAATCGTGATGATAAATTTCGGCATAAGTCAATATATCATGTACATATAAAGAGGTAGACACAAAACAGATCAATCACAAATTACACCAAGCAATGACGTAACTGTTCATAATCAACATAAACACAGTACATAAATCAACATTATACAACTCAATATAGTTAAAATGTGTCATGCATGTACATACAAAATTGTATACATAAAACAAATCAATCTCAAAGTGACCTGAAGAGTTAAAAAATTGTCGTGATTTAGGACAGTAGATGACTGCATGTAAAAGGGAATTCTAACTATCATAGGTCACAGAGAATAGACGGGTTTTTAATTTGACTTAAAACGGGGTTAAGCTTGAAGCATCTTAATTTCTTCTGGCAGACCATTCCAGATATTGGGGGCCTGGAAACTGAATGATCTGTCACCAAAACTCTTCTATTTAACTTTAGGCACCGAAAACAGGTTTTTCAGACTAGATCTAAGTTGTCTTTCAGGTTTATGGAGTTGGATGAGTTCAGTTAAATATTCTGGATATGAGGAATCGTTAAGACTTTGAACCGCCACAGTTGCGATTCTACATTCAATTCTCGAGTTTAAAGGTAGTCTGTGCAGTGATTTAAATATAGGAGTGGTGTGGTTTCGTTTAGAAGTTGTAGAGATAAGCTTAGCTGCGTCGTTCTGGATGTGTTGTAAATTGGATGGACATTTTAATGGAATGCCAGTTAGGAGAAAATTACAATTGTCAAAAGCAGAATGACAAATGCATAAATCAATTTGTTAGTGGCTTCGGCCGTGAGAAATGATCTTATGTATGAGATTCTACGTAGTTCATAATAGCAAATGTTTGTCAAGGGGTAAATGTATTTATTCTTAGAAAGATCGGAATCGATGAAAACAAAGCTTTTAACTTGATCTTTAAAAACTTATTTCTGATCTCCTATCTCTATTGAAGATTTGTCCAGCTGTTTAGTTTTTGATTTAGATCTAATCATTATAAGTTCTGTTTTTTTCTTAATTAAGTTTGGGTTTGTTGGCAGCCATCCAATTAGAACTTTCAGACATACAAGATGCAAGTGATTGAAAACATTCATCAACATTCTTAGAATCAACAGACTTGTATAATTGAGTATCGTCTGCGTATGAGTAAACACTGAAACCAAAATTTTAATTATGTCAACAAGAGAACTAGAATACAGAGTAAACAAAATTGGTCCATATACAGATCTTTGGAGAACACCAAATTTCAGGAGTATTGAATTAGATTTTAGATTGCCAATAACAATTAGTTGTATTCTATCAATAAGATAAGAACGCAGTTATTGATGCGTAATCTCTACTTATTGCCATGTTAACCTTAGTTAATGTACTTTACTTGCATCCTTCACTCGACTCAGGTATTGTTGAGTACCTGGCCTGTATACAGCGATATCTTTGTCTGAAAAAAATTGTATCGGCGCCCAATAGTCTGCAAATCTTGCCCAGAGTGATCTGTGCTTCTGTCGGTAAGGGAAATAAAATTGGCCCTAAAGAGCACTACAAGTTGTATATGTTAAGATATTTGTTTACTTTGGAAGCTCGTTCGGACTTGGCTAAACTCCTTTCTACGTTTTTAAGTTTCAGTCCTTTCATAATAATCGTGAGGGAGAAATTATCAGGTAGGGTAGTCGTTCGCGTATTTTTGTTTGACCATTAATTGCATTGAATAAAATTGTAGCTTTGCTTCCTGCTATTTGTTCCTTTAGGGGTATCCACTGCAATTTTGTCATGTTGAATTTAGCATTGTCTATAGTTACCGGTATTTATTTGTTACAAATTTGACTGCATCTTTTTACACTTTCTCTGTCTTATCTATTGGTTATGATAATGTGAATCAAAATCGCAACTACCATACTCTAGCACAATCCAAATGAAAGGAGTCCAATGACAGCTTACAGAAATCAAACTATCCACATACTATGCAATAAAATATGGAGAAACACAAATTGGTCCTCTTGAAGATTCATGACTAAATTAATTTGTGTAAATAAATTTTGCAGTAAACCACAAATGAGACATTTTTTTTCTTGTCGTCTCATTGTGTGACAGCGTGCGTGGTCTGGTTGATTTCTCTGTACGGTATTGTTGGCTTTCTTTACATCTAAATTGGTAAGAATTGATTTTGCCGTGAACCTTCCAGAAGATCTTTTTTTTCGTTCCAGCATTCTTTGTTACAGAGTCTGTGGTATAGTTTGATTTGTGAAAGCTGTTGTTGGAGTCCTTTTATTTGATTGGTACAAACAAGGAGTATATCAGTTTATTAGGATCTGTGGTACAAATCAAATTGGACGTGTATCTGCCGAGAGGACCATTTTGTGTTCCGCCATACTTTGTTACAGAGTGTGTGGGACAGTTTGAGTTTGAAAAGTTTAGTTGGACTCTTATTATTTGGATTGGTACAAATTAATTTAGCAATGAATCTTAACGAAGGCCGTTTTTCATTTTGCCATACTTTGTTACAGAGTGTGTGGGATAGTTTGATCTCTGTAAGCTGTTAAAGGACTCTTTCATTTGAATTGGTTCAAATTAATTTAGCAATGAATCTTCCAGAAGATCATTTTGCGTTCCACCATACTTTGTTACAGAGTGTGTGCTATAGTTTGAGTTGAAAGGTTTAGTTGGACTCTTATTATTTGGATTGGTACAAATTAATTTAGCACTGGATCTTCACGAAGGCCATTTTTCATTTCGCCATACTTTGTTACAGAGTGCATTGTATCGTTTGATATGTATATGTTTTTGGACTGCATTCATTTGGATTGTTACAAATTAATTTAGAAATGGATCTTCTAGAAGACCATTCTTCATTCCGGCCTAAGGTCGAAGACACAGATGGAAAATAAGTTACGAGACCAAACAAAATCTTAAACGTTGTCTTACATCACTTTAAAAATGATTTTGAAAATAACTATGCTAACAATATTCCGTTATCAAAATAGCCTACAATTTGATAGAAAAAAAGCAACGTTCTTTCCCGCGAAGTCTTTGCTTATCGGAAAAATATTAGGTCGTGACAACTCACTTGGAATTTAGTTTCACAACGATGAGGCTTTAATTATAATCTATGTAACACCCATCCTTCAACAATATTTGTTCATTCGTATTATCGACTCTGGGTCGAACATTTAATATAAAAGATTTGTTTGCCAGACAATGTGTGCTATATGCTGAGATAATTTGAATTACAATCAAAGCATTTAAGACAATAGAAAAGTATTACAATATAAATCATATACTTACAATTAATAGGGGGCAGCTGATGATGCGGGATGCCCTGATAACACACACACACACATACACACAGACACACATACACATTCTATGCGCGGCTGCAGGAGCCTTGCTTATGCAACATTGGGACAGGTTAAAGTCCGTCTTGTCCAGTGCAGCATTCACGGGCGTCCGTGGCTAAGTGGTGATCCTATCTCGGCACGAGTCGAGAGTCAAGGAGCATTCACCGTAGTCAGTACAAGCGTTGGTGACCGCATTGGTTCGAGCCTCGTAGTATGCAGTCAGGCTCATAACCGCAAGTCATCGGCGTTGAGAGTACCTGGCCATTAAGACATCGCTGTCTCTGTACGAAAACATGTATTCGCGCCTAACAGTGCAGTTCTTAACGTTCTGTGGTGCTGTTGGTAATGAGAATAATATGTCATTGTAAAACATTTCTTATCTTTCCCCCCCCCCCCCATTGTTTTCAACGTTTTCTGGGCTTTAACACCAGAACGTTCAAACTGTGTGGTTGGAGATGTCAACATATTTGAATATTTGATTTAATTATTTACAGGATCCACTGCTCGATATCTTATGATGGGCATGCTGACTGTTTGCTCTTTTTAAAATTGTAACAAATTTTCTTTGTGTGCAACAAGACCAGTATTTTTCCCACTTTCTCTCGATTCTCTCTTCTCATTTTCAGCCTAGTTTCAAAATTGCCAATTATAAAGTCTTAAGTATACCTCAGTCGAACCCGCGACCTCCCTGCTCTACCACCAGGTCATCGGATGCTGTTGCTTCTTCTACTGATGTTGATGATAATGATGATGATGATAAAATGTCGATGGTAATGATGATGAGGAGGAAGGCAATGCTGCTGATGATGTTGGCGGTAGCGGTGGTGATGATGAAGATGATATTGATGATGACAATAATGATAAGGATGCTGATGATAATCTTATCAAATTAAAGGATTTTTATCGCGCTTCTTACTTACTTGTTACTTGTTCGTCCAAAATCCTCGCAGTGGCACATCGGACTCTCCTCCTTCTCCAGCCAGCACGGTTCTGTGCCTCTTCTTCCGCTTGCCACCAGGACATCCCTGTAACTTCAGGGTCTTTTTCCACATTGGAATTCCATGACAGCCTTTGTCTCCCTTGCCTCATTTTCCTCCAGATGGATTCCATTCTAGGATATTTTTTTTACTGTTCTTTTTGGATCAAGCGCCAAACATGACCAAGCCAACGCAATCTACTCCTCTTCTCGCTTATTATTTCAAAGATGGTTTTCTGCTCTGTTCTTCTGAGTATTTCTTTGTTTGTGTTTTTGTCTGTGAATGTTGTTCCAAATATCTTTCGAAGGCATCTTGGGAGGAATATAGCGCTTCACTGCGTGCTAAAAGGCTCTAATCATTTCAGGAAGACTGAAATTCAAGCTTAACGTGCAGCCATCTAAAAAAGGGTTGATATTTATCTTCACAATATCCTTAGAGGTGCGTGTGTACCAGGACATTAATTTCTCTGAGGAATGGCATTGCGACAAAAAAAGCCTTCTTCTTCTTTAGGTGCCTTGTCTGGAACAGACATTGGCGATAATGGCTCCCCACTCAAAACTGTTATCATCTAATCTCTGGAGATTATTGCCACTGCTCTCTGTAACGTCATCTTTGTTAAAAGTATATGAAATTCACAAATAAATACTGACACATCCGGTTATGGTAGAAGGCTTGGTCAGCCTGTAGTACCATCGGAATCTCTTCTTCCTCTTCATCTAAGTCTGGTACTATAATAATGTCCCTTGGGTTGATCAGCTCTCCATAACAATAATTTTTAAACTGATTTTGGTCTTTCCAGTAGCTATCTAACCTTCGTTCGAAAATTGCGATACTTTTGGATGACAAAGCCTTATCTGACAGACTATTCCAACGTTGCATATCCGATCCCAAAATGAATATTTTCTTTTATTTAATCTACATTTCCATATCGACATATTGGTAACCCCTGGTATTGTATAATTTGTTGGTTACTCATCTCGCTAATAACTGCCTGAAATGAGCACCATCTCCCACAGGTCAGAGTGGCCTCTAATAGGTTACTGAGTTATTTTTCACAACTTGAATATGCAATGCTGTTCTTAGGAAAGAAAAGAAAATGTCAAAACATTAAATGCAGTTGTACATATATTTTATACAGGACAAAAACAAAAAGTTTCCGGCAATTCTATCGAAGAGGTAATTAGAAAGTGTCATAAATACGTATATTAGTAACAAAAATTGTTTATATCTTTTGTTCTATAGTGCTTCAGTAGTCCTTTATAATATCCTCGGACTTAAAGTATGTCTTAAGTAGGTCTATTCATGACAGAGAAATGGGCAGTACTACCACAGACATTTATTTATTACTCATATCGCTAATAACTGCCTGAATCTCCCACAAGTCATAGTGGCCTCCAATGGATTATTGACTACTTTTTCATAAAATTAATTTGCAATGTTGTTCAAAGGAATGAAAATAAAGTATCACATTATTTTATAATTTTTTTGTAGTTATATTCTATACAGGACAGAAAACCTGAAGTTTCCGGTAATCCCATCGTTGACCACAACTAAACAGTACTGGAAATGCAACGATAGACAGTGACTTCTGATGTGTAAGTTCCATATCCTTCCAAGGTATGTTGTCTATGTTCACATTGTAATGTTGTTTTCATTTCTAAATATACTTATACTAATAACAACGGAACACAACATCGTCCCAGAGTAAATCAGAACAAATTTACTCGACAAAAGTATATTGTTTCATTCTTTTTGAATTAATTATTCATCTGTCCATAACTTGCTCACAAAAATAGTCTTTGTGACGGCCCTGTTCTACTTTACGCACGCCGCTCATTCCTATCCTGTCACCACAAACATACCCAGACTTATCATGTCGCGTTCCCAGAGCAAGGAGTCCATAGGGAGTGTATATTACATTGTATCATGTTAAGCCGACATGTGGCTACCAACCAGAAGTGCCCTGCTCTGCTGCTGGGTCAGTTCGGTGGTGCTCATTGGTGCCGTCAGTAAACACCACCTACAATAAGCCCTGTACAAACGATACTCTAAGCTTAGTCGCTGAGCCAAACTGAGTGAGATGCCCATCCAGGATGGTGATGACCACAACGTCCCTTCAAAGACATTCTCCCATGGATCCCCAACCCTGAAGAATCCAACACTAATTCATTAAAGGCAATGCCAATGTAACATTTAGAAACAGTTATTACTATTCAAGGGGAAATGTAAACTGAATGAATTCGAATGGCTTTTCAGAGAATACCGTGTCAGTGTGATTTTTTATTTTAAGAATAACAATTAAAACAAATCCCTGAAATCGCCCGCTTATTCTTATTCTAAATAGATGCATACCGGAAGTCTTAAGAACATAACAGCCAATCACAGTGACGTCACCATCACGGGAATGATGAGGCAAAGTCGTCTTGGAGTCTTTGCACCTTCAGAGGCCATAGTGGGCAATGCAGTCAGATATGTGATCCCAAAACCAATTGGCACCCACACCATCCCGATTCTTTGCTTGGTGGGTATCGTTGGCAACAGCACCACCTTAGCCGTTTTCTGTAAACAAGGCTTCAAAGAGACCATCAATATTTCGCTGATGGCCATTGCTCTTTGGGATGTAAGCAAATGCCTTTGTGGAACTGTGTCAGCTCTACACGTCCCGATCAGAGCTTTGTCACCGGCTCTTGGATACACCTATGGTGCTTATACCACATTGATTACAGGATACACATCAACTTTCTGCACGTATGTCTCCTCCGTCTTGGCCGGCTATGTCGCCGTGGAGAGATGTCTCTGCGTCAGCTTACCTTTCAAGGTCAAACATCTACTTACCCCGAAAGTAGTTTCTTGTGTCATGGTCTTTTTGTCAATTCTCACTTTTGGATCTTGTGCTGTCATGTATCCAATACACAAAATTCGACACGCATTCGATCCGCGGTACAATGCAGTGGTCAGTCGTTTGACGTATGGAGCAATCTACTACAAATACCCTATTCTATTCCAGTTTTACAATGCCATAGGGTTTGTATGGCCATCGCTTTCTTTATTAGTACAGTGTGTGTCTACGTTGATTATTATCGATTACCCTCGCATTTTGCCTAAATTTAGAACGAAATCTTTCTCTAGTAGCAGCGAGACTGTAAAACAGGACACATCCAAGGAGACAATGTCCCAAAGAGACAGCCAAGTAACGAAAATGTTGCTAGCTGTTATAGCCATCTACATAGTGAATTTGTTTCCAAGACTGACTTTATCTGTGGCAAGATCTGTAATCCCAGATTTGTGTGTTCATGCGGTATCACAATTTGTACGCCTGTTGTATGTTATTTGAAATGCTTTTTGATTTTATAAAAGCCACAAATAACCCATTCATCTACTTTCTCATGAGTTCCAAGTACAAAGCAAGCATTTTACAAATTTTCGAGATTAAAAAAAAAAAGTAATCCTTTCACATTTTATTGATCTATCAATAAGAGGCACGTTTTAGGCTATCAAAGTAAAATTTATTCCTTTCTCTTTTATTTTAATTGTTTAGAGATTCGTTTATAAATTTCAAAATGTTATGAGAATAAAAAATACGAATGGAACATAAAATCCCTCTGATCATTTTTAAGGTTTGTATCACAAAAGTATGTGCGACGTTTGAGTAGCATACATTTAAAAAAAGAAGAAAGAAAAATGTGAAAGTCCATCTTACTTTAAGTTGTTCTAAATCTTATATTATAAGGTAGAACTTCAGGACAATGCCAACTCCTCTTCCTAACTCCTTCTTTGATATTCAATCAATAGCCTTCATATTTTAGGCAGAGCCTAATCTAGTCTGTCTTCGTGTATGCGTCTCATCAAATATTAACACATCCCAAGGAGTGATATAATATTTCGTTCAATTTTGGATTTACACTGACCAATTCTCGGCAAAATGTAATCTCATTTATAAAACCTGACCTATTACAATTGGGAGCATGTCTATGTTCCCTATTACTACTACTACTACTACTACTACTACTACTACTACTACTACTACTACTACTACTACTACTACTACTACTAC